>BMAV01018380.1:45643-84357 GCA_019973955.1 Trichonephila inaurata madagascariensis
ATATGATGCTTTAGGGGACCGATTCCGTTTCTTGCATTATCTTCAAGCTGGTTTCCTTTTTGCTGTAACTTCCCTGAAATATTGTGCCTTTGAACTAACCTTACTGTACTGGGTTTCAATTATCTTGAGCAATGCTTTATAAATTACTACAGTATTACTAGGTTTGAAATATTGTGTTTTTGAAAAAAAAAATATGACCGTATTATGATGAGTTTATTAGTTACCGAAAAAATGACATTCAATGTATACATTTTAGGAAGCTAGGAACATATTCTTTGAAGCGAAAAAAATTTCTAATTTTAAATTAAACTTTAATTTAATTTAACTGTTGTAGCAAATAAATAAATAAATTGAAAATAAAAATAATATTTCAGAAAAATTATTTTCTTGTATGGACTTTTCCATTTGTCTTTTCTAAATTTTCTTCTTGTTAAACAGATAATTATCCTAATTTTTGTTCCAATTGAATTTATATTAAAGCAGTTTTTATGTTCCATTGTGAGCGGTTTTTGTATACATTTTTATCTATGTTAGATAATTAATCTTAAAAAATAAACGGGAATTGGTATATAAAAAATGCGGTTTTTTATAACATATTTTACACTATCTGCGTTTATCTAAAATACAATGTAAGCAAAAGGTATTTTCTTCGAAATAGCTACTTTTATCTGGAAGTAGTTAGCTCACATCTATCAAAATCCATCATATAGATGCTGATCTCCCCCCAAAAGTAAAAATAGTGGGCAATGGAACCTGGTTTCAACTATCAACGATTTGTGAACAGTTTATATTCAATAGATTTGTCTTCGAAGGGGTTTGAACATAATGTTAAGGAAGCAGATCTTTAAATACATGTATATGTTTTATCATCTTTACCCATGTTTCTAGAAATGTGGGATTTTCCAAAGAATAACCAAAGAACGATTTACTTCGACACATTTATTGCATTTTATCTAAGTGCAGCCATATACTGCGCAGAATAAAATTTTGGGCTAACTGAAAAACATTAGTGAAGAAAAATAAAAATGCAGTATGTGATTATTGTAGTGTTTGAATTCGATAGAAAATTAAAGGGAAAATCATATATTATGTGTTATGATTTCACATGAATTTATACCATTGAATCATATCTTACAGAATTTTAAGCATAAGTTCTCGAACAGTTTTGCATAGCATATATCATTTAAAAGAGTTAATATAGTGGAATGAATTTCGGATCTGTATTGCACAATGTTTTCTTATATTAATTAAATTATTCTACAAGAGAATTTCTATCTTAATAAGATTGCTCGTTTTTTTCCGATTACAATACAAATATGTTTCACATTTTGATAAGCATTCAAGACAGAATTCCGCAAGTCTTAGCAGTTGTTTCAGGGATCATATCAAGCAATTAAATGTCAAGAAATCAATGACAAAATTTGAATATTAATGCTCAGCTAGGAAATAAAAAAATACATTAATTACGATAAAAATATGAATAATGCATGATGTTTTCAATGGAACAATCTGGAAGCTTATTCTTTATCAAAAGGCAGTGACGCTGAATGAAGCGGGTTATTTTTAAATCACATTCGTTAAATATTCATGAAGATCATTCGAATAAATATTTTAATATAAATGTAAATACAGTTACCCTTTTGATGTTTGCATCTTATGCAATCACGTGGAAACAAATGCATTGATTGGCATATTCTAAGATCAATTCAATTCCAAATAAAGAAATAATGCTCCATGAAGAAATATTGAAACAAATTTAAACATTGATGTATAAAAAAAATAGAAATTTCTCACATTTAAATAAAAGAAGGATTTGTAGTTATTGTGAAGGAAAATTCTTGTTACGGGAAGAAGATAGAAAAATAAAATTTAAAATAATTTGTTTCTAACATTTTAACAGTGTCGCTTTTGTATTACTTAGAAAAATACTTATGTCAATATAGTAAAAAAAATATTTGAATTTTTTTTTCTGTAATTAATAATCTTAGTATTGAAAAAATAAAAGAGGTTTCACTATTAATACAGCTTTGTTAGTGAAAATTTATTACTTTTCTCAGGAAAGCAGAGTTTCACTTGATTTTTTTGAAAAATAATTGTAGAAAGTAATACATTTTAAAGACAATCACGTTTGGGATCCTCTGTAATATTGAAAACAAAAAGGAATCTACAATTGCAGCATCTGCAATTGCAGATGTTAACGAGAGTGCGCGAGTCAAATAAAATCAATCCAACCACATCTGTGGAACGGACCACTTGTGACAAAACGATGGCATGACTTGGGATGGTGTAAGGAATCCCCTCAGACTCATTTTGGAAGTAAAATAAAGGCCCAGTCATACACGAATGACGTGAAGCTGTCCAAGACACCTGCTTTCGAGGCCCATCTATACACTTTACCAGTAGAATAAAGACAAATCGCAAACTCTACACGCCACTGTAAACATTCTCTGCAAAATACAAGAATGTTTCATTGGCAGTCATTCTCCCTGCTTTCAAACCTAATTGCGTCTGTCTTGTAAATTGATACCTCTTTTATATGTTGCCTTCACCATCTTCCAAACATAAAATATGGAAAATGGTGGCAAAGAAATTACACCAGTTAATCCTATATATATATTCTCGTTGACTCTCTTCACTTAAGCATGTTACGTTGTGTATCACCGTCTACTTTTGACTTACTATTTGTAGAACTGATATTCTCGCTTTGTATCGCCGATATCATAGCAAAAGGCATATCACTTATTGGTTTTCGTCGCTATGTCTGTTTTTCCAGTAACTTCATTTTTTTTCTGGTCACTCCTTCTCAGTGTTACAGTTTCAATGACATACACACATATATACGGGTCTTAAGTTGTCTATACATTGCTAAGCTTGTTCTAGTTGGTCTGTTCAGTGAATAGTGTGTTGCAATAAGCCGGAAGCAAACAATGTGTTTTCCAGAATATAACCCTCTCTCAAAAAGCCATTGGACAACTGCAGAGACCATGAAACTCCACTTCCAGTGGCTGCATCTAGATTGTGTGACAGCTGCGATCTTGTGGCAGCCCAGTGTAGCTACTTAGAAAGTGAAAAAAACTTACATATCTTTGTGCATACAGGTTTATGTCTACTAGGTTTTCTCAATAAGTATGAAGTAACCTAAAATTATTTTTCACAAACTGCAGGTAACAGTCGGTGTTACACAGAGCTCTGCAGACACTCTATCTTACGAATGACCTATCTCTAATCTAATGACAGTTCTCCGTCCTTTTTCCCACCTATATGTTTCTCGTTACGTATTTAACTGATATCTTAGAAGATGTACTAAACTTAGGAGAAAAAGAGGGAGAATAGTGAATATCGTGCATGAATAAGATCACAGAATTCGTTTACAACCGCTATAAGCTTAAAAACAATATTCAATCTTTCCACAGACGCACACTTATAAAGGTTCTTTTTCGACTCTAAATATTTGCATAAATCTTCGGAAGCTAAATGTGTACGTACTGTCCAACACCTTTTTTAAAATAATTATACATTGTGATCTAAATTTTCCACACACACACTCATATATATATATATACATCTTTATTATAATGTTATCTGTAAAAATATTATGTGAATCAGTTAATTTAAACTTTCGATATTCCGTATCTAAGCTAATATACAAACTATATGTTTGCTAAATGTCATGCATGAAAAAATATTCTTACGTGAGGAACTTAGAATATTGTAACATATAAAAAGAGAAATACGAGTTTTCAATAAGGAAAGCTTTTAAAAATTTTCTAAAGTAAAGTCGCAATAATTTTACAAATTTTAATCTGTCGTAATCCAGATTAAAAATTGCATATGAAAAATACTAATCATTGAGAATTGATTTACCATGCTATTAAAACAATTTCATGTGTATCGTTATGTCTGGTTAATCATCCATGGAATATTTTGTTTAAATTGATTAAAAGCTATTATTAAACTGTTTTCCTATATATATTAATAATTATTTGTTGGCAAATTCATCTCAATTATTTTTTAATGAATAGATTTTCAAACTATACTTAAAAATTAATACAAAAAGATCTAGCTAATTATCCTCCATTCGGTTAAGAAGAAACAGTTTATCGCAATATATTAAGATAAAAATGACTAATTTTTTTTTTATTAATTTCATAAAAATTGGTATTTTAATGAACTGTGAATGCGATTTGCATACATATACTACATAATAATTTATTAATATATAAGTAATAAAAATATTTATAATTTTTTAAGCAATTCCCTGTAAAATGATACTTTGAACGTTCTTTATTTTTTGCTATCATTATCTTTTCACATCCTCATCTATACATTTAACCATATCTTTCACAATTAAACTTAAGTTTACTTTTGTTAAGTTTAGCTTATAGTTTCGGCTCTAATTTTATCAAAATCCATCTGTGGAAAATTAACGTTGTCTTTTATTAGAATCAACTGGATTCCAGAAGTTTCCTGTCGTAAAGCACAAAAGTTAATTCAAGCTTAGCAGTAAACATAATCCATATGAGGTAATTTGTAACAGTTGTTACAAATGTTACAAGTTGGCACTGAAGCAATTAATAATGTCTTTTAACATTCTCGTGGTTGTTAAATCACAAGTAACAATAATCTGAACTTAAATGAATTTGATCTCTCCTCTTATATGTATAATATACTTTAGTTACCCGAATGAACTTTTATCGTAGAACAAAGAATATGCAGCAAAGCGAATAGCAGTTTTGTTCGTCCCTATTTTTAAGACAATTTTGGCTCTTAATTTCATACTTTTTTTAATATTTAATATAATCAATATTTACGTAATAAATTTAATATAAAAATTTAAATCATATTGAGTTTTAAAATACAGTGAAACCTCGCGACTCACTCTTCCCCGACTTACGCAAACCTAGAGCTACACAATTTTCAAACATCGTCTATTCGCCTTTTGTTTGAGAAACAAAATGGTAAAATAATAATAATAATAATAATGCAATTGGTAATATGATTGAAAAAGTTGTTGATCTTGCCAGGGAAATAAATTTAGAAGTGATGACATTCGAGAACTCCTGGGTTCTCACAATCGAGAGCTGACAATTGATGATCTCACAGAAATGCATGAACAAGAATAAGATATTAAAGGACTTGTCTTTTTAGACCAATGAGAAGTTCGAATAACGGTTGGGCATTTGACAGAAGGTCTCAATCTAATTGAAAAAAGCTACACACAAATTTCAGAAAATATACATTTCATCGATGAGCATATTTTTTCATCCAAACAAGGAATAAAAAAAATATTTGCGTACTACGAAGAAATTTTGCCGGTGAAAAAAAATTATTTGAGCAGACAGACTACTTTATTAGATTTTTTTGAAACCTTCTACGTCAAAATAATTTCAGTTTAGGTGCTTGTATTTGCGCTATCTAAAACTTTATTAAGCAATTTTTCTTTCTAAATTGTAGTTTCGTTTCATCCTGACCTAAATAAAAATAATTTATATGTATTTACATGCACAAACATACCCTGACTTAAGCGGTTATTATTCAGTCCCACCTAACCAGTAAATTTAGGGTAATATTATACTTTAAAAAGGATCAATAGATTTATTGATCACTAAACAATAAAGATATTATTTATTACTTACTGCTTACAGTAGTGGATTTTACATTAATTTATGTTCAGCGAATAGTATTATTACCATCTTATTCATTTTACTATGCAAACTATTTTCCTCGTGAATTCATTTTGCGGAAATATATTCCTAAAATCCAGTTATTTTACAATAGTTTTAATTCTATCCGTTTTTCTTACTGTCATTCCATCAGACAAATAACGGGGCTGATAATTTTCTCAACAAGAAATCAAAGGTATACATAAAATGTATTATTTATGTGCATTTACAATTTATTTATCTAATAATATATTGCAGAGATATGAAAAGAAGGAGAATTATCAAATTAATTTTCTAGAAGGCATTATAAAAAAATATACATCATACGCGTGGAATGTTGGGATACTCTCATAAATTAAATGAAACAATCAGGTATGCCAAAGTTTAACGGACTGAGACGTATTCTTTTTTATGCTTATGTTTTATCATGATAAAACATTTTAGTTAAATGCAACATCTTGTTTCTTTCATTAAACACGATAAGTTATTACCCAAAAAACTTTTTGTAAAATAGGGTAAAGTGAAAAAGGGAATACATATAATTTCAAAAGTAATATGTAGCATGGTATATTCTAAAGATAATAGTGGGAATCTATCTACTTTTTTATTATGTTTGAATATATCAATGTGCATTATAACATATTGGTATAAAACTGATGTTCATTTGGATAGATATATTTGAGTTCAGTCAGCAATTATTCGTTTGACTTTTGTTGGAAAAAAAGAAGTATTTTTCTGGAAATCAGTTTGTTTTTTACGTATTACTAAAAACAATGCAAGAATGTGTCAAAGTAATTAAAAGTTATATATGTCTTTGGTCAAATGTGTCTATTAAATATGGAATGCAAAAATAATAATGACTAAATAACAAATATTTATATCAAATTCTATAATAACACTTGCAAATGTCGTGTGTTATTAAAGAATTTGCCATGTGTTACTCTGATTTTAACTTTTGAGTTCGCATAATCAGATAATTATTTTTAATTCTTGTATATATAGTGCAAATGCATATAAAATAAAAAAAAATGCAATTTATGATGGATTGTTATAGTAAAATGAAGATCACGAAGTATTCTTCATGCGTTTAATTCTTAAAAATCCCTATATTATTACTTAGCTTGAAACCATACATTTATTTTATGGCTGTAACTATTTTAAAGCTACAAATTTTTCTTATAAATGCAGTATTCTAAATATTTTTCGAATAGTATTCATCTCCTTTCATCGTTCAATTTAAATTCACGAAGATAGATTCAGAAAAGCTCTTTATCACCGAAAGTATGATATTCATCTCAGTTCGCATTTTAAGTCCCCTTCACGAAACTTTTAACAAGGTGAAATGGAAGTTGCCATAGTAACCAATATTTCAGACTTTCGAACTTAAGCAGAAACTGTGCAGTATGTAATGCAAAACGGGTGTATCTCAAGATATCACCAAAAAGTTCTACGAGTATAAAATATATCCTTTGGATACTTTTTTTTTATGGTATATACCTTGGAATTTTCTGAAGCTTAAGATATCCGGGAGGAATTTAAAAGTTTCCATCGTATTTTATCAATTTATAAAATTATATATTGCAGCATTAAATGGATTCCCAATTTCCTTTTTTTATCGGAAACTTCTTGTCTTCCAGAAATGCTTAAAAGTAAAATTGATTGATAACGTGCATTAATTAGATGCATTATAGCAGCAAAGTAAGGAAAACAAAAGACTTATTTTCGGAAAAAATAATAAAGGAAAATTGTTTTTGTTTCAGAAACAAGCATACTTCAGAAAGATATATGGTTCTAACAAAATAACTAATATTATTTCTTTATAAATATATAAATAACAATATATGCATAGTTAAAAATGTAATTTTAGAACAAATAAGAGAAAAATATCTCTTCTAAAGAAAAAAAAATTACAGATCTCTCAGGATAGATTAGAAATTTAAATTTAGTATGGTTAGGAATACATATAATTAATTTATTTAACTATGATAATTAAAAAGTAACAAAAATTTGATTTGGGATTGAATGAGATAAAAATGTTTTAAAGATGCCAAATTTTACAAAATAGTAAGAAATTGATTTTTTCCCATAAAATGAGTTGAGGTAAAGGGAGCTAGTTTGTATGTAAATTTATTAGTTACAGTTTAAAAATTAACATGGATACACTGGTGAATCTAAGAAAAACAGAAAACAATAAAAGTAGTCTCTTTTCTTCTAAGTTATTTCCTTATTGTTATTAAGAAAAAGTACTTCTAATGATTGACAAAGTAAACAAATAGCCAAATTTCTTGACATCATGTGCACATTTTTTTGCATCTCCTCAGTATAACATTTCCCATATAAAGTTTGAGAGTATCTTTTTTGTAAGATATACGTAGTATGATCCAAAGGTTTGTGGACAACGTGTAGAAAACTTGCCCCCATCAGAAAACACCAATCTTCAAATTAATCCCCTTGGGCGACGATACATTTCTGCCAACGTTTGTATAACTTCTGGAAGCACAGCAGGAAGCCATTTTTTGGTCTTCTGTGATGCTACCTTCAGTTCATCTGTTGACAGAAAACGACGTCCCTGTAAATTTGTTTCATTGATGGTAACAAGAAAATATCACATGGGACTAAATCTGGTGAATAAGGGGATGTGGAAGCATGTTAGTACGAGTTTTGGCGAGGAACTCTATTGCCAATTCGGATCGATGTGCAGATGCGTTGTCATGCAGAAGATACCAGTAGTCACCTGCCAGAACTGAGATCATTTACGACAAATGGATTCCCTCAAACGACGTCTTCGAGAAGTGTGTAGCCTCAGCGATTTGTTCTAGTATTTAGAGACGATCTTTCGAAAACATTCAGTTACCAACGCACATTTGCTGCGTTCTGTGACTCTCCACCCATCTTAAAACACCAATGCCATTCATAAACCTTGGATCTCGCAATGGTAGAATCACTATGCATCTTATTTAGCATTTGAATAGTCTTCATTGATGTTTTACCTAAGCATTGACAGAATCTAATGTTGAACTCTGTTCAAGAAAAGCCATCTTTCTTGGATCGCAGAACAAAGCTAAATGGCTTCGGAAGGTAAAAGCCGCGCTCGCTGTTTGAACACATATCATGGACTAAACCAACCTGGTCAGGTAGGGGAGGGTTTAAAGAATCTATTTCAAGTGGTTTAACTTTAGGTGCTTGCTTTCGACGTCAGCAATGTCTGCAGTCTCCGAATTTTCGAATCGTATTATGTATTTAGCAATGCGAAAGAATTATATGAGTCACTGAATACTGGTGAGGAGAGTCTCATAATATACAACTACTACGATTTCTGTACAATTGTGACGAAAAGTGCATGAATATTTTGTATATTTCTCTGTATTTAAAAGAAAAATAAGTTAATTAATAACGTATCCCGAATGCAGGAAGTTTGAGCATAAAAAATAATTAAAGGCTAATGCTTTCTCATTAGACACTATTTGAAATGTTTTAGAAGTCTTTACGTATATGCAAACTTCTTTAATTAAAATTTCAAATGCTTATTTAAGTGTTTTGGCTAACGGTTTCATGAAAATGACATACTCTATGGCAGGGGTGGTAACCTTTTATGGATCAACGTTCCATTTTTTTATGAGGAAATGTTTAATAAGGTATAAACATGAAGTCAAATAATTTTAACTTGTGATTATTGGAAAGTTAATAAAACTAAATACTACAGTTCAAAATTTTTTTATTTACTACAAAAAAACACATTTTTTTAACTGTATAGTAGTAAATGTTTTAGTTATATGTCTAATTCATTAGTGTGACATATGTTGCTGCAGATTAGATGACAAATAAAATATCAGGATTGCAAAATATTACTATTTGCAGAATCATGATGTTGTAATCATCTGCAAAACGGATTTTAGGCGAATAATATATCTCTGAAAATAACGACTCGCAGACAGAGGTAGATGAAAATATGGTTAAAATAGCATGAGCCAGCTTCTTCAAAAAGATAATAGTTTTTGGAAACAAACTCTACGTTTTCAATTTCGTTACTTGCGTTTTTACTTATAATTACTAGTTAATCTTTCTTTTTTTTCATAAAATTGGTGAACCTTTTCCTTGTTTCAATAAATGTTTGAATCCATATTGAAGTAGACTGAAAATCAGTAATTTATGTTACAAATTATTCAATTTCCAACTAATCAAATTGCAACGGCAAATGAAGTCACATAATAAAACTTAAGCGCTTCCGAAATTTCTTTGACTGAGAAAATCTCACTGAAAGTTCCATGATAGAAGAACAAATGACGGAAATACATTCTCCAATAACTTTTTCTTCCTCTAGTTTTTCATATGCATCTAAATCTCTTTGACATTATTTTTATGTTTGGGAAGTACTTGTAGTTTCTTGTAATTTTATCGTTTCTGAAAATATGCAGTTTAACGTCAAAGGCGCGAATGAGGTCTCTATCAGTAAGATAGCTATTTTATTTGCGGCTTGAAGTTCTACGTTCAATTCATTGAAATGCTATTATATGTGAAAATCCTCTTGAAATCCACGTAACACTCAACAACTGTGGGTATTGTTCAATTGTATTATCATTTGCCAAAATATAATCTGATGTAATCCAAACAGAATGCCGCTTTAAGGATTATGTTATACATACCAATGTTCCAAAATTTAAAATAATACCACTTTGTCGTCTTTACTAATCATCTATATTTCTCGCTCCATCAAATTTCAAATTCTCTGTCACACTCACTTTTTTGAGGGGGGAAGTGAATGAGCCATGTTAGATAACAGTTAGAAATCGTAAATATAACACAAATAAACATTAAAGTACAGTTGTGTCAACAAAATTGGCTGTTCTATGTGTAGACAAACTTTGCATCATTAGCAATTGTAGCCGACGGAGTAATAAATGCAAACCAATAACAAACGAGTGTGCTCCCAGTATTCCCCCACACCGCATCCGACCACTTGTGTTTGCTTATAATACTTCATAGTAAACTTTGTCATTTTGAATTAAAATGCATACCAGTTTGATTGGTGGCGTACCCACAATATTGTGTTTCCTGCCATCAATAGCATGGGTGCTATTGGTTCTCCATTCCTGCTCTACGTTTATTTTCGTGTACCGGGTATCGATAGAATTTTTTTAAGAAAATCCCAAACACAATTATTTAATCGAGATAAAAAGTTTAACAGGTATCAGAATACTATAAATATCTGTACTGCTTTGTTCTCATATTTTTTACCAGAAATATTTACTTTTAATGAAATTGAATATGTTAAACAGTTTGTTACAGAAATAACTAAAATATGACAGTGATATCAGTTTTGCTGCCGCGATTTAATTCTTGAATGGATTTAATAACGCATATAAAAACATTTTTAAGCAATTGATAAATTTCGGCAACAACTACTTTTATGCTATGGATGTATTAATATTTATTAGTAAATATAGTTAATATTTATTAGTAAATATCTAACTTTATTTACTTTCTGATTATCTAAACTTTATATTTCTTTTCTTGTTCACATCGACATATTAAGATGGCATAATGAGTTACTAAAATGTATACATGTTGATATTACAAAAAAAAAAAAAAAATAGTAATTGAATTTTCCTACAAATACTGAGAGAAAAAAATATTAAATCTCTTATTATTTAAAAAATGTAAATCACAACACAAAAAAAATCATACAGAGAATTCTAGATATTTTTTTTGAATCAATGTGAATTTCATCTCATATAATTGTTTTACGTTTATGCAAAATATATACAATTTTCTACCAACACAGTTGATAACGGAAAAGAAACAAAAGAAAATAATACGATTTGTATCAATCACATAAATTCCTGCAATTTAACTTGAAAATGATTAATTAAACAGATGGGAAAGTAAAAGAATTACACATGCATGCATATTGCATCGGACGTGTTGGTGAACTACTATAATATGGTTTTCATTAACAATAATTATAGAGATAATTTATTTCCGCAATTTTTTTCAAAGAAAAAACACCAAAGTTTACATTAAGAAAACATTGTCTTAGTTGAAGAAAATATAAGTAGCTCTCTCTCTCTTGTGCTGCAAATCATTCGTTATTCCATATAAGTTTTTTTTTTCCTCAAAACATAAGGATTTCGGTGTATATTTGTTGTGGCAGTAAAAGAAAATAACTTTCTTGATATAAAACGTGATAATTGTTTTCTAAATCTCTAGTGAATGAGAGCTTATCAACGTGTTGCACAATTAAGCAAGATGAAGACTATTGGTGACATAAATTTTCACCATGGTCAAGTGACGAGAGCAACACCTGAGCCGGCTACCCACTCTCCTAACTTTCCTTCCACTACCACACCAACACTAGTACTTTTATAGCCGCGAATAATTAATTGTGTATCAAATCTCTACACGTTGGTTCTCCAGAAGTATCGGGACTCAAAACACCAACTCTAAAACGGTTGGCCATGCTGTTTGTGACCAGGACCACTAGGCTACTCTGTACTATTTTAATTCGAAAAGCAGGAGCTTTTTTGCAAATATTTCTAATGTCTTCAACTCTTCTTTTTTTGCCATAATAGAGTATGTTATCGCAGGAGGAATAATTACATATTTCGCCAAATTTGCATTTTGCCTAACTTTTAAAGAACATTTAACTTAAATTTATAAAGAACATTTAGCTACCTTCCCACTTCTTTTTCGTTCTATATTGGATCGTTTAGTTCCTGGACATACCGTACTGTTCGGTACTTATGCTATATATTTAAAATGCCATTAGCACATTCATTTAATGTTGCAGAACTTGTTCCATTGTGCTAAATTTGAATTAAAAATTTTTATTAAAAACATTATATGACCATGCATGTATATTATTTTTCTTATGATTTTTTATATATACACACACACACACATTATAATCTGTAAAAAAAAATTCTGCTTTTAAGAAACAATATATATATATATATATATATATCATTCAGGAAAATTTTAAAAATCTAAAGTAAACACATCCCGAGCTTTATTTACATGTTTAAACAAAAATTTCATACACAACAAAAAAAGTGTAGACTGTGACAAAATGCGCTTTAAAAAAATAGCTATAAATAATATTTATCAAAAATCATTATAAATCACACACTATTCTGAAATCGTTGAAAAAAATTGCTTTGATTTAAATGAAAACGTTATATATTTAAATTGTTTAATTTTAAATAATATATTGTAACGTTGATCAGGGTTCAAGAATTTTATGCAAATCAATCGCAAAGAATAAGACAGCTCTTCAGGAGCGATGAGAATTTATTGTCAAAAAACAATCCTTGAAATACAGGATTCAACAGCAATATTCGAAGAATTAATCTCAGAAAGTCTTCCCACCTTCTATGGCTCTCAGACACAACTACAGGTTCCTAAATTACAAGTATGTCAAAGGTTATACCCAAGCACTCGCTCTTCCTACTCAACAACCGACATGATCACTAATCTCTAGTCGACGCTTCAACTGTCAAAGCAATACTACTGATTGCTAATCAAAGCAATACTAACTCAGTTTTGGGAGCTGCTCCCAATTTAAAGGCATCACAGATTCTTCTCGTAAAATCTGCTTGCGTCATAGATCGCGATATTAGTAGATTTCTGCGCTAATTTTCAGAAGAATCCATGTCATGAACTCGCCAAAAGTGTTCAACAACATGGTTGCCAAGTCACAAATATGGTCTCCAAAGTCGCCAAAATGATGCCAACATGGCTCTATTGCCAAGTTTCCATTTAAGTGCGATTATAATGTTAGGAAGGGCGTTGCTTACCAAATTATATGAAAATGATACGTCTGCTGATATGCATGGCCATATCATAAAACTACTACTTTACAGTTGCTTGGATTCGGTCAGGATGTAGCGTTTCTCCTATTCCCCGTCTTACATATTTTCGGCTATCACAACCGAATAACGATATCTAAGTTTCATCCCACCATCTAACTTGTGACCATTAAACATTTGTCCAATTAATATGTTCCCTTGCCCGCAGTAGTCTTTTATAGCGCTGCTGTAAATTGAGATAAGGTTTTTTGTAGAATTCTAGCTCTTAATTTAACATCTGCTTATACTCTCCTGGTTGTTTTTTTAACTGACAGAAACATCATCATCATTCAAGTAACGTCAAATGACCGTTTATGATATTCTTTTATTTTGGAGGCATAGTATTTTTGTTCTTCTGTCATCAACAAATGTGGTGCAACTTTTTCAGCCTTTTCTTACTTTGTTTTTTATTAAATTTGTTTTCTGGTGTCTTAAACAAAACTTTCAGTCTCCAGATGTAATCACTGAACCACCAACCTGTCTTCTAATCTTAAAGTAGGACATACGACTTTCTCGTCACACATCTCTTTCAACGTGTACAATCTACTCTTTTATTTGATGCCATTGTTGTCCTGGCCAGGAATTATTCCTGACCTCAATCTTATCGAATACTTGTGGATTGATTGAAAACTCTTGTCCGAATGAGATACCCATGAAAAAAATAGAAGTAATTGAGGATGTAATTGTTTTTCCTGACATCATGTAATAACGAAGGAAAATCTTATAACTATTTTCAACTCAATGAAACATCTATGTGAAGATGCAATAATAAATCTATCCCACTAAATATTAATAACCCACTGCAATGATCAGTAACTAATGTGTATCGATAGTTATTGCAGTATTACTTTTTACACTGAAATTATTTGAATTTTGTTTTTTGTATTGTGTGTGTGTGTGAATTTAGTATTATATTCTCTTCGATAATTATATAAATACTTTAGATTTTATGGAACGTAACATTTTATATAAAAATACAAACATAAAATTCCTTACGAAAGATTTATTTAGCACATGGATAAAGCAGATTTTTCATAAAATATGTAAATTTACCTAAATTTGCATAAAAACACGGTAACAATAGTTATAAATATCGCGCAAGGGAATATATACTACACAATGAAATTACGTTTTGCTCTTACATAACATGATAAATAACATCCACCTAGCCTTTATAAAATTTACTTAAGTTACGCTTGCAACTAAAGAATAATTTTAAAAAATAATAGTTTACAACATGATTCTCAGTTAAAATACATAACTAACCAATAAATGAAATGTGCAAGAAAAGGAAAACTTTATTATATAAGAATGAAAATAGATGGGGATCTATTTTGTTGGAATGCAAGGAATGTCAAAAATTGTAAATGTTCTCTATTATAGTCATTTTCTGGATATTCTAAAAATTTTAACCTCCTGCTACCCTTCACAAAGTTGATGGCTTATGTTGTTTAAAAAGACACCTTAAATATTTTACGATACGAGGGTGGCACGAAACACGTGGCAGACTGCATTTGCTAAATATGTTCCACTATTAATGAATGGTACGCTTTAGAAGTGTTTGCTTAAGAGGAAAAACTTAAAAGTAATCTAACTCCAGGAAACACGGTTTGTTTTAAATATTTAAACAATGTCATGCTACTTTTATGAAGATAAAGTTAGATTCTCATTTTGAAGAACTGAATTCATGATGGTATTTTAAGTAAAGTGTCTGAAATATTATGATTCTAAAAAAAGATCATCTTTTTTTTTATATCTTAAAAGTAAAACAGTGGTGAAAAAATGACTTTAAATTTTCTAATAGAGGTGACATGGATATTCGTAAATAATATTTTTAAATTTTTTTCGTTACTATTTTAATGAGGCATCTATTAAAACTTTTGTTTTAAGTAAGAAGTAAAAATAATAATTTAAATCTTGTCATCTTAGACTTTTTTCTACTAGTTAACTATAATTTAAAAACAATTTTTTTTTATTTGTCGAGTGTGTACACGTATGCAAATGTACAGCAAGAAAATCAACGAGCTAATAAAACGTAAAATAACATCGCGATAAAAACCAACACACTGAAAATTTACAATAAGAAACGTTTTGTAGAAGTTATCTATACTTTCAATGTATGAACAAATATGTCTTAGAAATATTAGCAGGCTATAAAAAAGTAAGATTTTTCTTATTTTAAAATATTAAACCTTATACCTCCTGTCCCGTCGTAAGTAAGTTAATACTGTGATATAAAGCTTAATATTATTTTAAAAAATACATTTTACTATAATTTCATATGAAATAGCTTCCATCATATTTAGATTAAATGGAAACAACGAAAAATAAGGTATAAGGACCATAATTTAGTGTAATCGAAAGGATGCATGCAATACAAAGAAATCCTGCAATATTTCTTGAAGGAAACAAATTTTAGCAAAAAGGATTAAATACATTTTATAATTTCAATTTATAGAGGGTATTTAGATTTTATCAAATGATCAATGTAATATCGTATTATTTAAGTTAAATTAAAAAAATGGTAATAATGAATAAATAAGAGTAATTATAATGTGTGATTTTATTCTAATAACATTTTTAAAAATGTAAGGAATTCTTTATTTATTTACATCCATAAACATAAACTTAAATTTGTCCAATTTCTTTACCTAGATAAAATTTGATATTAATTATTTATAAATATAAATTTTGAAAGAAATTGGGTAGGATATTGCAACATTTGGTTTGTTTTAAAATTTATAACACTCTAACCCACAAAGGAATATAGAATTTTTTTGCAGCAATCACATTTCAAGAAATATTGTAGGGATTTAACAGTTAATAGACAAAATGCTGCACAAATTACACATATTTTACACATTTAGTCAGATAAGTATACGACAAATATTTTCTGATTACTATTTTTATATGAAAATTGCTGAAAACAATAAGAGTAAGAAATAACCTTAAATTGGTAAGCTTTTACTAGTGAAACTACTTTTTTATTGTATAGATACATTCTTAAATAAAGGAAATCAAATAATGTATCATACATTTTATTTATGTAATTCCATAAATAAATTTCGCATAATTGTTCGTCAGAATTTTAATTTTTTGCATAAAATAATTTTTTTTCTTTTTCACATTTACTCAAACACACATACAATAACTAAATAGAATTGAATATGAAATTCCCCCTACTAATAATAAATATATCATCATTCAGTTTTACAAAAAAAAATTTTCATTTGAGCAAAGTGAACTACTCTAGCCAAAAATGTTTTTACTGTACTATAGCAATAGATGATGTACTGTTTGATAATACAGCTAACAATAATTTACTTTTTTATCAAAATTCTTCAGTTACCATTAGAGACTTCTAGAAACACCATTTATAATGCCATTATCAAACAATCTAAAGAGTTCTTGTAAACTTAATTTTTTTTCGAAAAGGGTTGAAATACCATACTTGAGATAAGTTAAAGAGTTATTAAGGGGTGAACTCCAAGTTGGCTCATATATATTTCAAAGAACTTCACAACAATGGTTGAGTATATTTTAAACAATAACAAAATAAGTAATTGACATAATTATTAGAAACTCAGCAATTTAGGATGATTTATTACTCAGTCCAAGAATTAAAATGGCGTTATTTTAACCATACAGAGTACTACATCCTCTTCTGCTTTACTTGTGGTATCATTCATGTTTTATGATATTTCGCTAAGGCAAGATTACATTCCCGTCCCTCTGTACGATCTGCAAAGATATCTGAAGGAATGCATCCAATCACTATAATAGACATTTCCCTGATAACAAGTACTTTATAATAAAATGTTCCATTTCAGTTTTTCCTGAAGATTACCTTTCCTATTTGAATACCTATGCCGGCTCGGGGGCTTAGAGGTTGCAAACACTACTCATAAATACAAGGTTACGGGTTCTATACCGGCTGGAGTCCATATATTTTCTGGATTAAAATCGTTGGCATGTATGTCATATGATTATGGGGAATGTAAAAGCTCCCTTGATTATAATGTTAGTTCTGGTACTCTAAGAAAAATTTAAGTCATAAGAATATTTAGAATCTAACGTGAGAGCTTGAATTGAATACATTCAAGTGTCAAAATTGTATTAGTATGAGCCTCTACTAGATGGTGCCACCAATAAAATTCCTCTCCCACATGAGGACTTTCCGTATCTTAAAAGGCTTAGTTGTGTGTGCCAAAATACATCCCATTGGAGGGAAAAGTATTTGTGTACCTATAGTTATTTTTTCCTATTTATAAATTACCACTGTTATAAAAACAATGTTTACTCTGATAAATTATAAGAGTTGCTTACAAAAATAATAGAATGAGCATTGTTTACGTTGCAATTTCTATAAATTAAAGCATTATTTTTTTTTTTGAAAATTCAGAATTTGTTAAGTAATGTTAGCAATTAGGATCATTAAACTTAGGTTTTTGGTTAGAATATGTATGTAAAATATTTTTCATAAAAGAAAGCCATATCTCATCCTTTTTATTTGGTAATTATTGCGTGGATATGTTATTTATTTTTATTGTTCAATACAAACAGATATTTTCTATTATTTATTTTACACAGCTTTCTACTCTAATGAGATTAAAAGAAATAACTTTTTAAAAATGAAATGTATTGTATTTTGAATATTGTAACATTGCCTTATTTGTATACCATTTAGAAAAATCTTGATAAATAATTTTATTTTTCTTAAATTTTTTTCAAAGAATTGCGATTGTTACATTATATTTACAAAAATTTAGTTACGTAATATGAGCTGAATAATGTATAGGGGAATACTATTTAAATGAATAAAAAAAAATGTGGAAACTGAAAAAAATATTTCTTTTTCCAAACCCTTGACTCACTTTAATTAATAAATCGAAATGAAATTTTAAAAGGACATAGTATTATATATCCCTTTATCCACATGACATGGTCGAGTCATTCACTTTGAAATAATTTTTGTCGAATATCTTAATGTATTATATTATATTTTATTGTTTGTTATTTAATTTGCTTTGAAATAAGAAACACTCTTATCTCTGAAAATATCTTTCAAGTTATAACGATTTCATGTATTTTACATTTTTTTAGAAAACTGATAGGGGTCGAAATGAATTACATTTTGTTATTTTAGAACAAAGTAACCGAATCATTCAAATCCTTTTTTTACTGAAGTAATCTATAGATATTTCAATCATTTCCATTTTTTCAATAAATACAATGAAACTTTATCTTTCAATATATTTCTTTTATTACGCTGTTAAATTAAAACGGTTTTGTATTAGAAAAATAAATTGAGGACTTCTTTTAATAAAAGCATTTAAATATATATATTTTCTTGAAGTTAATTAAATTTTTGAGCAATGTGTTTCATATCAAGAGCATTCTTCCATAAGAATTAATTTTTGATTCAATGAAATTGATTTTTTCTCGAGATGGGAAATGTAAAAATAGTTCATTATATAACTGTAAATGTCAGAAATATTTACGAATGATACAATCTTTCATTAAAGAAATTATCTGGTGGGGATAAAATCAAAATATATGAAGTTAAAATTTCCTTTTTAATTATCTTATATCCAGTAAAAGCCATTTTATCAAAATGTGAAGGCTAAAAAAAATTTTAAACCAAGATTTATTCTTTTTCTTAAACAATACATGTATTTATATATTTAATTTACTGATATAAATTAAAGTTATTGCCATTAAATTGATTAATATTTAAAAATCCCTGCAAAATGATGAAACGAATTTTTAAAAAAATATTAATACTTAAAAAATTCTTTAATAATAATTTTATAAATTTCGAATATGCCAGCAACAAAAATAATACTATTCGTTAAAAGCATATGACTAGTTTACTACATATTAAGATGGTGAAAATAATGACAATATACCTTAGTAATATTTATAACAAAAAAGTGCTTAAGAAGTATTGTAGTTTCTGATTATTTTAACCATAATGCAGTGTAATACAATATAAAACTTTGCACTTTCTCTGCCAGTAAAATGTAACTATCCTTAGTAAAATTAAATTATATTGAAAAATACGCAGGAAATTTTGATTTGAATTAGAAAAAACACCTAATTAATTCTCATTTGTTATATTTTTCAATTTTTCATTAAACAGTAAAAACTGTGATGATGTTTTTTAAAATCAAAATGAGATTGCTTCCTCATAAAACATAACATATGCTTCACTATGTTTCAGAAGAGAACCGTATTTTTTTATACCTAAGCCGTATTAAAACGGAACTCCATTAATAATTCTTACAAAATCTTCTCTAATCCCGTATTTTACTCAACATATATTCATGCAATTTTAAATTCAATTAAGCCAAAATATATATATTTCTTAAAATTTAATCATCTTTAAACTAATAAGGGAATAAAAACAAAAACTCATTGTTTACTTCTTTGAGACCAGTAATAAGCTATTAAGATTTAAGTTAAGAAAAATGAAGCAAGCTTATGAGAATTAACTTATTTTACTGATGTGTTTGCTTATTAACTATCCTATTAATATTAAAAACTTGCGTTTTTTAACGTATTATTAAAAAAAAGCTGTACAAATACATATTTTTGTTTAAGTCAGGAACGTTTAAGTTTTAAAATATTTACTTACTTGGTGGTTAAATAAGTGCTATCATTGAGTTTATCGAAGATAAAAAGTATTTTTTTCTTTCAATTTTCGTAACAAAGCGTTAAAAGGCTTAGCAATTCCCTTTTATTATATTATGTCTTTTGAAAGATATAAAACAAAGTAATGTCAACATCATAAAACTACTCTTTGTTTTAATATTACATTAGCTGTGTTTGATTTTATGTGAACAATTTACGTTTATTCATATTTTGTACATAATCTTAAAAATTCAAGTGGTTTGACATGCGCAGAGTGACCATTAACTTATTACTCATACTCTTGTTCGAAAACTACACTTGTGTGTGTGCTTTGTATAAAGAAGATAATATATTTCACAAACTAAAAGTTCACTTTTGTTACTTCCATAGTTCTGTATAATAAATGTGCTCTAACTTACACGATGTAGTTATTTTTAATAAAATAAAAACAGGTGAGTTGAAATATGGATAAACTGCCCCTAATATTAAAGTTATTTAAATAATTGATTTTTTTAAAAAAAATGTTGTATATTCATTTTAAAGATTAAAATAAATACATAATTTTATCTATGGTAACTAAGAAACTCATTTTTGAATGTTTTAAGAAAGAATTTCAACTTAACTTACATTTATAAAGCAAATGTCTTGTAGTTCGGAAAAATAATTTTGACGTATGAAATTTAGAGAAAACTAACGTTGACCAAATATGATCTTTGAAATTGCTAAACACAACCAATTTCTACTAACAATTTCAGTTTAAAAACACGAACTCGATTCTTAGCTGAAAGTAGACGAGGGTAATATAAATTAGATTCTAATTTTATTTGAAGATCTTAGAGTTCATTTTATTCAATCGGCAAGATTTGTTTTGAAACATTAGATGTAGAATTTTATTTAATTAATAGAAGCATGCTTTCATACATTAATACCATACACATGCTACTAAGCTTGGATTTACTGTAATTGAAGACAATGTGACCTAAATACCTTCTTCAATTTGTGAAATCTTGGAAATTACTTGTGTCTCATAGTAATTTTCTTTCGCGTGGGTGTTAATCTCACAAAAGAAGTTAATTAGTTGCGTCTTTCGATAAATAATAAAACTTTGTATCGTCTCCAATTTCAGGATAAAAATTAGCAGAATGATTAAGATGTCTGCCACGTTGAATAAAACTAATTGTTCCTTCGGGAGCACCAAATAAAGTTTTGTATTAGATCATGTTAAAGACTGCTTTAGATGTTCGAATGCGATAAATGAATTTCAAAGATCATTAAAAGAGTATTAAAATGAAGCTGAAAAATACATTGATAGTAACATATATAAAGTAAAATTTCTTGTTATTCTATAAATAACCGCGTATATATAAATTGCAAGAATTAAGGAATTTCAAAATATGTTAAGTTTATATTTATCAGACACAGCAGAATTATACAGATTATTATTATTGTTAGTAGCAGTAATAGTATCAGAAATAAACTTCTTAAAACCTTATTTCCTGAAATTCTCTGTAATTGATTCTTGAATTCGTAATCATGCATAGAGGATATCATTTTTCCTTATTTTCCTGAAATACGTTGGGTTTTCTCTCTTACAGACATACTGATTTAGTTCATAATATTTATGGAATACATCCTTTCAATACCAGCAAATAAATAGAAGTAACAATTGTTTTCAAAATTTCAACATTAAAGTAATACCAAACGGAATATTTAACATCCATCTTTGTTTTCAAATGGCTTCTAAATATTTCCAAAGAATTTCAAAAGTAACTTAAAGGGTAAGTCTGACTTAATGGTGGACAGCAGAAACAAGTAAATTTGACATTAAATACTCCTGGAATTAAATTAATTACACTTCTAATTTTCTTTTAAATTTTCGTCTTGATAGCGATATTTTCAGTATACAATTAGTGAATACACAAAATTTATTCTGGTAACTAGCTACATAGCCCGGCGTTGCACGAGCTTTTTCAAGTGTATAGCTTTTCTCCTAGTACATTTTCTCTTTTCCTCTCAGTGTCTGCACTTCCTGGTGTCGAGGGGATTTCTGTATTAACGTCCTTAAAATTCTCTTTCTTTTTTTTTCTCTTCATTAAAATTCTCACTAAAACTCTATTTACCCCGTCGTACGGTTCTGTTTACTCACCATTTAGCCCGGTGTTGCACAGGTTTTTTTCATGGGTATAACTTTATCCCCATGGAAATTTTCCCTTTCTCTCTAGACGCCAGCAGCTCTTGGTGTTTGTCATGCGCGAAGTGAGTGACATCTATATTTTTGTCATTTAAATTCCCTTTTCCGAAATTTCTTCCACTTCTTTTTATTGTCACACAGTCTTTCCTTTGTCAGAGTTTGCGTTTTCCATTTTTTTTCTATTTCCTTTGTTCAGCCAGGTGTTGTGATCATGCCTTTTCAAGTATAAAATTCTTTTTTCCCCCGGGATAAGATATTTTTTTTTTCTCAAATTTCCATTTTCAATTAATAATATACAAAACTAACCCAGTTTTATTCACAAGAAAACAGACAATCTACGAATTTAGTATTAAATAATTAATTTTTTAATGAATAATAAAAAGCAATACACCTTTAATTATTTTTTTTTAAAAAAAATATTAATTTATATCCATTTTTGTTAAATAATGAATCAAAACTTTTACAGTTAGCTATTGAAAAGGCTCCTTATTTTTGGATGCGTGTTCTTAAATTCATACGTAAACAAACGTATCTGTCTATGTAAGGCTATTTTCTCAAGAAACGGTAAACGCAAAAACGCGCTGAAGATACCAAAGGATGGAAAATGATCTGATCAATCCATTTTGTTCATTTAATTTCTTAATTTACAATTATTTGAAGAGATATTAGTTAAAAACGATAAAAAGCAGAATTCGTCTGCATTGGTGTAACAATGAAGACTCGGTTTGGCCAGTTTGGCTGAAAATCGATTTTCGACGCCAACTTACGTCCTTTTTATAACAATAACGTTATTACAACAATGCAGGTGAATATTTAGTTTAATGTTTTTAATGTTTTCAATTAATTTATTTTCAACTAATTAAAATATCAGAATATAAATTATCAAAAATGCTTCCTCGGATCATTCCCGATCTTTTGGTATCTTCGGCGAGTTTCTAAATGGTGCGGTCATGAGAAGATAGCCGCATATAGATAGATAGATACGTTTTTTTACCTACGAATTTTAATAGCGTAGATACTTTGAATAACTATCTCTTTTTAAATTTGACATTTAACTATCTTTTTAAATACATTAACTAACTACCAAACTAGCAAACTTGTAGGATGTGTAGGGGGTACAAAGACGACTCAGAATCAAGTAAGAATGTTGGTTGACAAATGTCATATTTGCGAGCTATGGTGTACCAAAACAGAGAAAAAGAACTGACACAGCATTACATGAATGTAACTGAAAATATTTTATTGAAAGTTTGTAATAAGAAAGGTATTTAAAATTACGACCAGAAGTCGTCTGGCAAGGCTGACCGCGCCGTTGAGTAGAATTCCTCACGTTCTCCAAGATTCTTGACATACCATATATCCACCCTACAGTTACAGATATTCGAGCAATAGCATCTTCAATTGAAGCAATTGGCGTCTCGAACACCAAACACTTCATGTGACCAAAACCAGACTCACATCACCTTTTTTTGACACTTGCATATGACGTGTGATATGGAACTCGCCTGTACGAGTAAAGCCCCGGGTACCACATTGAGAGGTGTGCTAGTTACAATCCACAGCTCCATACACGATCAGCATGTTGACCGGTTCTTCGTGTGAATACGAGTTCATCGTACTAATAGGAAAAACGGATCGCAAATGACGATTTTCAGCAGGATTTGTTTTCGCGAAACATTCCATATAGACCCACCTACCACAAGATTCCCCTAAGGAATCATTTAGAAAGTAAACAATTCCATGCAGTTCCACTTTCAGCTCTGCCAGATGACTTTTGGTCAAAATTTCGAGCACCTAATGCAGTACAACATTTCAATAAAATGTTTTAGGCCCTTCAACTGTGTTATTATTTCTGTTATTTTTCTCTTCTTTGCACAATAGGTCAGAACTACGGCATTTGAAACCTTGGATTTCTATGTGATTCATAAGCGTTTCTGTACCCCATACACACCGTGCAAGTTTGTCCATCTGGGGATGAATCACCCTGTAGAGCGATTGCAATAGTATGTTCATAAAAACGCATCAAAATTTACTCGTTTTAGGGAAAAAAAGCTGCAAATTTCACAGCGTATTTCACAGAATGATTCAACAAAATCTACACTGAGTTCCTGGACTTTCAAAATTTTTTTGAATGAACAGGTGGATAAACTCGCAAACTTTATAATGAAATTTTACTATGCTTCGACTGGATTACTTCAAAAGACATCCATAATAACAGATATCAAATAAGAATTAGAAAAATAAATAAAATTTTTCTATTCCATTTAATACTTTGAATCATTTTCAGGGAATATTTTGGCTATATTAATATTGTTTCTAAAGAGAAAAATAGCACAAGAGAAAAAAATTCTAAGCATTCGAATTTTCAACAAAATAATCATCATTCCAGGGCTACAGTATACTCATATCTTGTTAAAAGCAGAAGATACACATGTCATCAAACTAATATGTAGTATATTCTTAAAATTGATCCTCGATGCACCATAACTTTCAGAGATATATTGAATAAAGCAATGACAAATAAATCAATATTTGGAGCATTATTACAGAAGATAAAACACACGTTTTGATATCTTTTAATTTAAAAGATTTCGGTCAAGAAGGGCAGTAGGCTATGTTGCATTACCCCCCTTAAACTAAACAATCAATCAGTCAAATTCTATAGAGCTGATCAATATGCCAATGTGAAAGTACTTCAAACTTTGTTAAAGTAATGGCTCCCTACGTGTAATCAATAGAACTGCCACATACTTTTCAGAAATGTTTCAACGATACGTCCTTTGAAGCGTAAACAAACAGACTAATGTAATCTTAAAAGCTTTCAGCTGTAACGTTAACAATTCATAGAACATGGTATATAGCAGAACAATTCCAATGAGATAAAGCAGATGCTGTCGTGGAATAAGTTCAGAAGAAATAATTGATTAGAAACACCTGTGGCTCTTACATTACCATAATTTCCAATTGAAATTGACAAATGGGTAATATAAAGGTGTAAATATAATCAAAGGAAGCAGCTTACAAGTACAAAGGGGAACAAAGTGCATTGAAAATAAAATATTTTGAGAAGTCTTAATTCTTATTCTTACTAAAACACACTCTTATCATGTTTTTGATATGTGAATTACAATAAATACAACAAACTACTGAGAAATGGGCTTAAAAAGACATTAGAACATGGAGTGAAAACTAGTATTATTTACCACATTGTGATGGTTGTGTATTAGCTCCAAATAAATTAAACAAAGTTATAATTACATTCATTACAAATGAAAATTGTTAAAAACCCTGTTTCCCCTTTCTAAGTCAGTGATGACTTTAGAAAACATAATGGTTTTTTTCTATTTGGGTCAATTGACTCTTTTTATGCCAGTCCAGCATTCCTCAAACTGTGGGGCTCGCCTCCCTAAAGAGGCGGGAAAACCCTACGAGGGAGTGCGAGCATATTGAAAAGTCGAAAATAAAAGATTATTTAAGCAAAAATTATTAATTTACTGAAAGTAAACAAACCAAACACATTCTAACATAATAAAATATAAAACATGTATTTGCACTCCCCTCATAAATGTATCAGTACCGCACAATGAATTTTATAATTAATTTAACAATACTAAATTAAGAACAAGTTTAATAATTACCAGTGACCCCATGAGTTTGTCATTTAAAAATTATATACAAAAACTAACACTTATCTTGATAATTTGTACGGTAATTGAAATCTCTATTTTTTATGATTAGTATTGTTGCACAATAATGCACCAAGTAATAAAATGGCAATTATTCTGTCAAAAAACGACATTGTTAATGCAACAATATAGGCATATCAAGACTGAGAAGTATTTTTGTGTTTGGTCATTTGAATTATTGTTTCTGAAGGCTACGAATCTTTGTGAAACTGCGATTAATATACTATTTTTAATTTGTGATTTATATTGATTACATTGGTGGATTGAGAAGATGGGTTGTGGATTTCTGGAGAGGCTGATTTACAACATGTAAGTAATGCAATGGCATTTTGGGAACAATATTTCAGTTCATTATATCCATTTGGATATGATTAATATTTTAATTCATTGTTTGAAGTAAGGATGTATGACTTCGTTTATAAATATTGTGAAAACTTAGGAATTTACTAAATGGATTTTTGAAGGTTTCTGGACCAGAATACAGCTAACTATTTATAATTTATTTTCAAAAATTAGAAAGATGTGTCAATTTCCTGAAAGTAAAACAATTATTGTAGAATTTTGTTAGAACACGAGGAAAAAAGATAGATTTTATAACTAAAGTAGTATAAAATCAAGTGAATGAAAAAACAATTGCTGCGATTTTTCAGAATCACTTAAAAAAAGCTGAAAATGAAGTAAAATTTAGGAATGATATTAGATTATATACAGCTCTTATTTGTCTAACCTTAAAAATATTTTTTTTTATTTTTATTGTGTATGAAGGCTATAATTAATTTTAAAAAATAATTTTCTTGAACTCTGTAAAGCATTTAAATGTTTTTATATTGAGACATTTTCAAATAGAGGAAAGCGTTTTTTTTTTCAGAATTGTTCTTCTCAATAGCACACAATGAACAAAGCTCGATATAAATTTGAATTTTTAAATAGTAAAATAAAAATACTTTTTACTATATTTGTCAAAACCAAAAAAAACTGTGATTTGTAAGTAACGTTCCCCAAGTAAAATGTATTGCCTAATAAAACAAATCTTTAAGATACAAGGACAATATCTTACTAAATTAACAGTATCAAATACAATATTAAAGTAGTGAACAATGCAAAACTTACAGTAAAAACGTAGTACTGACAGTACTAAATAATTAGTATTATATACAATGCTAATAGTGCAGAAGTAACTGCTATATACAATATTTATAGAAGTAATAATTATACCAAATGCTAAGTACGTAATGACAGTACACTTCTATAAACAGTACTAAATTAAAGTACTTTTTAAAGGTATTTCATTAAACGTAACTCGAACGATTGTAGAGAAGTTTGCCTTTGCATATGTTTAGAAGTTCTGTCTCATACTAAACAAAAAAAATGACGAATTATACTTGCGACCGTTTTTATCAAGTTCGGATGCCTGACGAGATTTTCTTTCCCTTGCAGAAGCTACAACTTGAAGAAGCGACCCCCTCCACAGCCCCGTATCGAGATCACCACTGTGGGGGACCTCTACGCTTACCTGGAGGCCGAAAGGATGCGCTACATGAGAGCCAAAAGAGCAACAACGAGCGCCTTAATAGAAAGAGAATGTTATATGTAATAAAGAAAAAGCCCTTTCACTTCAATTTTCGTTGAGGAGCTAAGTTATTGCATTTGGATTCATGAAGTAACAAAGCGCTCTTTTACTGGCATGAAATATATTTAAGACATGCAAGTATTAGGTCATGGCGAACCTGGTTTGAACATCAAGAGGGCTGTGATGTAAACAAATATAATCTCATCGTAACTCGGTATGAAATATCTAGAGGGCTGTGATATAAAAACTTTAATCTCATAGCAGTCTAGTATGGAACATCAAAAGGGCTGTGATATAAAAAATGTAATCTCATCGGAACCCGGTATGAAACATCTAGAGGACTGTGATATAAAAAATGTAATCTCGTTGCAGCCCGGTATGGAACATCAAGAATTCTGTGATATAAAAACTGTAATATCATCACAACCTGATATAGAACAGCAAGAGGGCTGTGGTATAAAAACTGTAATCTCATCGCATCCCGATCAGGAACATCTAGACGGCTGTGATATAAAAACTTTAATTTAATCGCAATCCGGTCAGAACGTCAAGAGACTGTGATATAAAAAATGTAATCGCATTGCAACCCGATATGGAACATTAAGAGGGCTGCGATGTGAAAAGTGTAATCTCATCGCAACCCGGTATGAAGCATTAAAAGGGCTGGGATACAAAAATTATAATCTAACTGTATCTAAGTTTAATAAATTCAATGCATCCGCTTAACAGAAATATCGCTTTGTAGCTTGGACAAAGTGTAACTTTTTTATCGAACATCACGGAAGTACATAAACAATCGCTTAGAGCAGGCATGTCAAACTCGTATGATATTGTGGGTCACATGATCTATTTTATATTAAGTTGGCTTTTTAATGTTAAAAAAATTAATAAAATAGGTTTTTAAAATGATTGTATTATGCATTTAATATACTCAAAATTTATTTATTTTATACTTACACCGTCATTTCATATTCCAGGTTAGTTTCACAATCAAACTATTAATATTTCATATTTTTTAATAAGAAAACAAAACAGTTATAATAAGAGAAATAGTGTTTAATATTACTTTTTAGAAGATATTTGGCACCGCTTTTCACAAAGCAAGTCATCAAAATGTAGTTGAACATATTGAGCTGATGAAATTTTTATAATTGATGATAAATGTTAATGGGGAGGGGGGGTATTCTTGACCTTTCTGAATTTTTGTTATTTTTCATTGAAAAAAATAGTTGCTCGCATAAATCAGAGCTACGGAATACATTCATTGTACGCGTCACTAACACAGACGTTTTAGAAAAGCAAACTACAAATAAATATGAATAAAAATCTAGAATTTCAAGTCCTTTACATTTTTACTTCAACAAGGAATTGCATTGGATGATTTCAGTTAACTCAATTTGTATGTTTTCGTCTACAATTTCAATATCGATAAATACAGGTGAAGTAAAAATATGAAATTGTAATTTGTAGATTTTAA
Source organism: Trichonephila inaurata madagascariensis (assembly GCA_019973955.1). Classification (NCBI taxonomy): domain Eukaryota; kingdom Metazoa; phylum Arthropoda; class Arachnida; order Araneae; family Nephilidae; genus Trichonephila; species Trichonephila inaurata. The sequence continues at coordinate 74,708 of BMAV01018380.1, forward strand.
GATCTGAAAATTTTCCATCGAATTCAACATTTCTAACAATATAATTTTTTAAGCCAGCGTTTCTCAAACAGTGGGGTGTGGACCCCTATGAAGGCGTGATAAATCTGCAAGGGCATATTGAAAAGTCTAATAAAAATATTTAAAAAAAAATATTAAAATACCCTGCTGGCCAACGTAAATGCAACACCCTGATGGAAGCATGCAAATAACATGAAATTTACAACATGCATTAGCGGGAGTGAGATATGCAAATGATTAGAAGTTCAGCGCAGACACACATCACGCATGCCTGTGGGGCCACCTCAAAGCGTTATTACCACCGCAAAGATTTTGACGATTTCAAGTTCGGCAATTGTGTTTTTCTTGTGGTTTTTTCAAAAAACGATCAGTTATGTCTCGTAGAAATCAGCGATCAGCTTTTGATCAGATATCCGAGTTCGACAGAGGAAGGAAAGTGGCCTACCGAGATTCTGGATTATCTTTCAGGGAAATCGGTAGTCATGTTAGACGAAACCAAACAGTGTAACGCAAATATGTGATCGTTGGATGCAAGAGGGTACGACGGACCGACGTGGTCGATCGCATCCACCTCAGTGCAAAACTTCACGTGAGAACAGGCAAATTGTCCGCATGGCAGTAATGGATCACTCATTCACATCACGAACCATAGCATAGCACATTGAGTCTGTAAGGGATCATTCAGTGTCTGCGCTTACCATTCGACGCCGTTTACAGCAGAGTGGTCTGTCCGCAAGACGTCCATTGCTTGGTCTACCCTTGACGCAGAACCACAGCTGTCTTCACCGCCAATGGTGCGATGAAAAAAGGATGTGGGCGGCATAATGGAATGAAGTTGTCTTTACTGACGAGTCACGCATCTGTCTGCAACACCACGATGGTCGGATTCGAGTCTGGAGACACCGTAGAGAGAAGATGCTGAACAGATGAGTTATGCACCGCCATACTGGTCCTGCACCGGACATTATGCTATGGGGCGGTATTGGATATCACTCTCGCACTCCTCTAGGTACGCATTGCCGGTACTTTAAACAGCCAGCTATACATCTCCGTGGTGTTGGAGCCAGTTGTCCTTCCTTACCTTCAAGGCTGGGCCACAGCCATATTTCAACGGGATAATGCGTGACCACATATTGTCCAAAGATTTTTCATCAGCCCCCAGATTGAATTGCTTCACTGGCCGGCTCGCTCTCTGGATCTTTCGCCGATAGAAAACATGTGATCCCTGGTTGCTCAATAAGTGACCCAGATTACACCCCCAGCTGCCACATCAAATCAACTTTGGCAACGTGTGGAAGCTTCTCAGTCTTCTGTACCTCAAGAACACATCCAAAGTCTCTTTGAATCAATGCCGAAGCGTGTGGCAGCGATGATCTCCAGCAATGGCGGCTACTCTGGCTACTGATTCTGGCAGGAACCACACTTCACAGAAGTCTGTAAATCTAATCATTTGATACTTGGTCAACATGTTATCTACAAAATAACTTTTGTTGTGCTATCTCTTGTCTTTCTTGGTGTTGCATTTACGGTAACCAGCAGTGTACATCCTGACATAATAAAAAAAATCGAATACACATTTACACTGCTATAATATACTTATAAATGTATCAGAATTGCACATTGCATTTGATAATTAATTTAAGAATACCAAGTTAAGAACAAGTGGCGGCTGGGTGGCGTGGTTGGCTCTTCGCTGGCCTTCTGGACCCATGGTTGCGGGTTCGACCCCGGCTGAAGTCGGTGGATTTTCATGAAGCAGAAAAATCAACATCGGCCCTGTCGTGTGGCATGTAACAGATCCCTAGCGTGTCTGATTGGCTTGGGTGCTCTAGGAAAAAATAATCCCAGTAGAGGTTCGCATCGTCAGAGCTCAGGTGCCACTCTCTAGGGAGGAAACGGGGCGTCAAAATTGCCTGCGTCTATTGGTATCCGCTTGTATGTTGCCTCAATAAAAAGAGATACCAGCTTCCGGAGAATATACTAGATATGCAATGGCTAATCTCTAATCCGCAGCTCCCGTTAGAAATAAGTTAAGAACAAGTTTAATAATGAACTTGTCATATATAAAATTATATACAAGAATTAACACTTATTTCGATAGTTTGTATGGTTTATAATTGATCTTGAAACTGCCGATTAAAAGTTACGCGATTCGCTGCCACGTCAGCGAGGGTTTGTGATGCATTGGGATACAGTACAGGAGGAGGGGAGCAAAGGAATAAATAATTAAATTCTCTGAAATAAGTAATTCCTTCGCAAACACTGTTAAGGTCCTTTTATCGCATTCCAAAGCCTTCAGAAAAATTTTATGGATAGCAGTGCACAGAAAAGATTGTAGATCGGAAAGACGTATATATATGTCCGGGGTATTTAATGCTTTGGCTGAATAAGACGTTTATATATGCCGGTGACACCTAAGAGGTTAAAATGCATTGTAGCTTCTGCATCAAGGTATAGTATTATTGAATTCAATACATTGTGTTATTGTATGGAGGAGGGCGCGATGAAAATTATGATTGAATATTGGGTCACAAATATTGAAATTTTGAGAAGCACTGTACTAGTCCGTTAACATTTGAAAGTTCAATAATTCCCGGAGAAATATAAGCAGACAGGTAAATTAGACACATCTCCTTGGAATGACATGGGGTTTTATTAAAATAAAAAAGTGCAAAAAACGGCAAAACAGATGGCGCTAAACAGCAAAACACCAGTAACACCACATGTAAATCGTGTATAAAATGACCTGTGTTCTCAGAGAGGAAACATGTGTACCAGCAATAGTAGCATGCCGACTTCACCAGAAAAGGCAGTATTAGTAAAGTTGTGCTATCAAAATGGAAAATCTGTCGCAACAGCTTTACGATTCTATAGTTTTTAGAAGAAAGTGAAAAGTCTCTTGTGCAATCGTTTGGGGAAAATCGCACCCTGAGCCGTTGCATTCTTCATGTTTGGACTCCGAGTTTCCCAGGCCTCAATCCATGTGATTATTGGCAGTGTGATTATCTAAAGTCGCTAGTTCAACGCAGTTGTCTAACCTCATTGGGGCTATTAAAAGACAACATCCGAAGGCTATTTCTCAACATACCTACAGATATGTTTTTCTTTACATTGTCACTGAACTACTGAACTACTGTTATTGTTGATGAATGCTGGCCGATATGCTGCACCTCTTTTATGAAAAACATCATTTTTCGCTAAAATTCAATTGTTACGCTAATTCTCACTTTTGTTATATAAGGCATCATGGGGTATTTTTTGCATTTTTTGTTTTATATAAAACAAGTAATATAAAAAACATTAAGTCAATTCCTGCTTAGATCAACAAAGAAAAATTTTATTTTAGCTGCTTTTTATTATAAAGTTGCAATTAGTATAAATATGTATATACATAGGACAGAATCACAACATTGAGTGGTCATTAATTTTTATTAGTTATCATTAAAGTATTGTATTGTCTTCCAAAACAAACGTGTATATAAAATTTAAGTTCAACTGAATGCTTTAAAACGTGAGAAAAAAACTTTTCCAAGTTTTGACTCGTCCCCAAAAGGGTCGCTAAGTCGCCAACGTGGCTGTATTTGTAATTATTTGAATAATTAGTTTTAATCAATTAATTCTTATTAATTATAAATAAATTATTGTATTGTCATCCAAAATGATCATGTATAGAAAATTTCAGCTCAATTGAGTGCTTTAAAATGTATTTTTTGAACGATTGAAAATTCCATCAAGATAAATAAATATATAGAGAGTGTGAGTTAATAATAGGAATTAAAAAAAATCCATCTCTTTTCAAGCATGCGTGTGTCAGTGTTTACTTCTTTCACTATATTATTCCATAAATTATTGAATTTTCAAATGTTAACGGACTTTTAGGTCACCCGATATATTGTTTTTTTGTTCTTGGTTACAGGTTTTATAAAAATATTTGCCTTTCTCTGCTGTGTAGGATATTTAGTTTGCCCATCATTTTTCATATTCATCATCATCCTCATTATTTAATTTAAAAAGTATGTTTTAATTTGCTAAATTCTCAAAAAGAATATTTTCACACAGGAATTTTTAAAAAAATATATCATTAATTGGTTTTAAGGACTTGTTATTAAAATCTTTAAACATCACACGAATTTAAACAGTTTATTTTTAATTCAAAACATTACAAGTTCCAAAAAGAATATAATAACCCGAGAATATACTCATTATTTATCGAAATTCTGTTAGTTACATTTGCTTAACAAAGTAACTTCACCATTTCAAAGTTTTAAAGTAACCCTTATTTAATTAATTTTATCTCAATGCTCTTTATTTATGCTTAAATAAAATGTATTTCCGAGTTTGAAAGGGCACATATTTAAGTAAATAAAATTAGCGAGGCTAAAAGTGCATTAGTTAAAATCAGAAATTCTATTCACACGTATTAGTGCTTATTCACAACGCTGAACATCTGATTTATCAACAGTTTGTTTTCGTACACTCTGATTGTAAACATCGATTTTCATCTGCAAAAGTCCATGAGTGTAATAAATGACGTCATTGAAACTTCGCACTTTGTAATTAAAACTACTCTGTTTTACAATTAACTGTAATCACATTTGTTCCCCAAAACTTTGAGAAACATTACTTTTGTTCGACCAGAAAATATTCCCTTTAAAATAATTTAATTTATTATCTAGAATGCCAACTGTAGGTAGAATTTATAATAACGTAACCTGTCAACATGTTTGCTTCGATTTAATTTGTTGTGAAATATAATAAATTCATCTATGTGTATTTCAAAACACTTGTTCAAAACTTGTTTAGTTTTCGAAATAAACGAAATACGTTAGATATGTTCCAAATATTTATTTTACTAAATTACCTTTGACAAACACACACAGAGATTTTGATTAGAATATATTGCAATCATTTTAAGCAAATGAGAAACTGAAAAATCTGTATTATTTTCATAATTTGAAAATTTGAAAATAATTTTAGGACGGCAATTTAGAACAAAGTATATTTTTGCTAAATAAGATAAAAAAATTTAACAGTTCATTTTCCAATACAAAAAGTACGTAAATACATTTTTTAAACCAGTAAAATCATTTTTCGAAATCTCATTTTGAACCAAAGTCAAGTGACATGGACGACACCTTTGCTGGCACCTTTTCCCTCTGATAAACAAGGCCTCCCTAGCAACGGGAAAAATTTGGGTTTTGACAGAATTAACGTGCATATGCCCCTCTACACGGAGGGTTTTCAGTGGCATTAGAGCTCGAATTCATGATATGCAAGACACGAGCCCAGGACCATGACCACTAAGTTACACTGGCATCTCCTATAGAAACATTAATTCATTAATGGTCTTATAATTACTTAATTTACTGCAAACATACCGGAATTTTAGTTAGAGCTTATGTCTTTGTTAATGACATACACAAACCTTTAAAACTTTTAATCGAATATAAAGAAAACAAATTTCTTGAAATTATAATTGTGTATATTTATTCCGTACAATTCATTTAAAACTTATAAAAATTAATTATGTAAATGAAGTTATAGATTTTCATCTCATTTTCAAAATTTTCAAAGTTAATATATATCTTTGTGGAATATTTTGTTTCAAGCTTCTCAAAACATTTACATTAATATATATTATATTAATTGTTATTTCTGAAATAATTTAAACTCAGAAAATGATACTAATCTGTCATATTTACACCGTGAATAGTTCTGGGAATTTAACACATCATTAGCAGCAAAACATACTGCTTTGGTAATAAAACGAATTATAATTGTACTTTTCACTGAAATGAAATTTTAAAGCCGAAATAAAGCGTCGGGATGTAACTCTAAGTGAAACGAGTTATATTTTGATACAATAAGCTACTGTAAAGCACTATAATTTTCTAAGCAATCTATCATTTATTATGTAAGCTGTCGAACGTTTTCAGCAAATATATTCTTTATTTGGATGTATAGTTTTTGTGGTAGTTTCAGTTCTAAAAAAATCTCACAGACAAAAAAAAAATGGTATTTTTTTATCTATTCATCTTAAAATATTTGCTCCCGGTTAATCTTTTTTTTTTGTAAAAATAGAAAAGGTACAAGCAAACGAAATTTTGTGATTATAAAGTTAATATTTAGTTTAAAGTAATATTGAGGATCGGTGTGTAATTTAGTATTACTTTGTATTACAGAAATCTATCTTTACCTAATAACATATGAATAATTCTGATTTTTGTAACTAAACGTCATTTTCAAGAATACGAAGAAGATTAATTAGAAGGATGTTAATTAATAGTTAAAATAATTTTGTTGGTATCTTTCTATCTCTTCTTATGTGTCATTTTGTTTCATGAAATTTAATTTCATTTTGTGTAATTAAGTGAGAAAAAAAATTTTACTTCCATGGAATAACATATTTGCAGCAATTTCAGAAAGTATTTAACGAAAGAATGATCTTATTATTAATAACGATTGCAGTTTAAGGAATTTTAAAGACATTTTAAAATTCATAATTAAATAGTTTGTATTAATAATGATAAAAAGTAAGGCACGTGTTGTTTTAAAAATATTGAAATAAATTCCTTCACACACAAATATATATATATATATATATATATATATGTATATGTTACCGGCAAAGTATGAAATCCGGCATTGTATAGAATACCTAAAACTAGCCGACAATGTATGAAATGATTCTTATTTCACACATTGCCTAGGCATTCTATAGAATGCCTATTGAGAAACCAGCAAAGTATGAAATACATCTCCGATTCCTTTTGAATATTGCGTGGCAAGACACAAGACTTTTAACGCGGCCCTCAGGCTCAGAATTTGTAAGTTGTATATTGTGGTTTGTTCGGAGTGTCAAAATACTTAATTTTACTTAAACTTTTTCAGCAAAAAATTGGTTTTTTCCTATGCAGCATGAAAATGGAGAAGCAAGTTGTAGTGTTGGAGAAGGAGTCAAGGTCTATAGCAGAGGTAGACAACCTAAGGCAAACGTTACAATTATCAGTGGCGCTCAGCACTACTCAACAAATTAGTCAATTTTTGAATGAACTTGATAAATTTTTAATATACCTTATTTGACAAACATCTCCAGAATTGGGACAAAAGAAATTATGAAAAAAGTTGACAGAATAAGAATGGTCTTTGCGTGAAAAATGAAATGAAATGTAATTCAAAATGCCATTCAAGCCTACCATGTTCCAATAAGTAGATTAATTTTAAGTTCTTATTTTTTATTCAAAAATTTTGTTTTCCTTAATAAAAGAAAGACATAAATTTTGTTTCGTACTATTTTCTTATTCCTTTACGTATTTTGAATAATTTTTAATGCCACTCTCATTATTTTTGTCAGAATAACATTTGTATTTTCTAGAAATGTACGTCATTGGTATAGTATTCTTATCATGACCTTATTTCATACTTTGCTTAAACAGCTTTAGTCATTCTATAGAATGAATAAATTGTATAGAATGACTGAATTGTATAGAATGACTGAATTGTATAGAATGACTAAATTGTATAGATTGCCTAGGCATTCTTTAAAATGCCTAGGCAAAGTATGAAATAATTCTCTTATTTCATACTTTGCCTAAAAACGTCTGGCATTCTATACAATGCCTAGGCAAAGTATGAAATAATACTCTTATTTCATACTTTGCCTAAAAACGTCCAGAATTCTATAGAATGCCGGCATTTCATACTTTGCTGGTAACATATATATATCTTGGTTCTACTGAAAAAAATATGAAACACGAAATGTTTCTCATTGTATTAACTCCAGTATCTACAAATATCTGCTATTTTACTAAAAAAATCGAATTGAAATTCATTATCTAGTTTGTACCAAAGAATATGTTACAAAATTAAACAATTCATGTTTTATTTCAAATTAAGTTCTGGATAAATTTAGATGTTTATATTAGTTCCTCCCTTAGTTTCCTTTTAATTTAAAAATCCAAATGGTATTAGCTTTTTTTGCAAAAGAACATAAAAATGTAATACAAAAAGTGATATACTCTATAGTGATATATCTCTGTCTGATATATGCCGCAAAAGCTCTATACATTTACAAACATCAGTGCCTTCTCCGGGATTCAAACCCAGGCCCTACGGCACATAACTATACCGGAAGGGCGACTTGCATGCTTTTAAATGGTGGGACCAAAAGTAAGATTTATTTAATCACAATTAGTTATTAATAATACTTCAGTAAAATGTGTCTTTTTTCTGGTTTATGAATTGACTCAAAAAATATGTGTGTTAAATATCTTTAAATTTTATTGTACGTTATGTTCAAAGTACAAGAATCCATTAATTGCACATATAACAGGCATATATATTCTTTTTAATTTTTTTCACTTAAATAACACCAGAACTTAAACTTTTAATCATGATAACGATATAATTTACGCTTAAATATCAAAATTCATATGGTATATCAATATACAAAAGTCTCAGGTGACACTAGCGTCACATAAGGAATGAATGAAAGGTTAAGTCGTTGTAAGGACTTTCTTTTGTTTTAAAATGGTTTAAGTGAAAAGTCATATAAAATAATATCCCATTTTTGAACAATCAGACCTACAGACCTGAAATTTTGTAAGCATAGTCCTTTTGCTGAGTAAAGATCCATTAAGAACGGGTTTTGTGGGAATCAACTCTCGAGAAGGGGTTTCAAGGGCATTTGTACTATCACACATACAGATTTGAAATTCGGCAAGCATGTGTTCATTGTTTATTTTATTGCGTAGACTTTCACTTAAAATTGGTCTTGAGGACTCTAGAGGTGGGGTACGGACTAATAAAACCTAAATACACGTTTGTGTTTTAGAAATTGAAGTTTTATTTGTAATGATATAATTATTTATGAGCAAAATATGGAATTTCATTGTAAACTTTGCACCGTGACCAATTTTATCAAATTGTGTTTGAAAACATGTCTGTAAGATTCGAGACTGGAAGTTATTGCCAAATATGTGCAACTCATCAGAAAAAAACTTATTTTTGAATATCCTCATATGATACTACACAGACCACCCCTTATGGTTGTCACGTTTGTTATAATACATAAACAAAAGCGTGTTCTTATATGAAGTCCATTTTTTTTCTTTTTTATGAACAAATTCTTCGAATCTGTCAAACGTATATAGCGTTCAGTGCTCAAACAGTGAGAAGTTAAGACATTAATATTTAAAAATAAGTTTTAAACTTCTGGCACATTCCATATAATTTATTTGGAATCCAATAGCAGGAAGTTTTTGTTAATATTTTTTTCACTTGAGATAAAAACAACAATGTAAAATTTGGACAGTTTTAAAAATTAATAGTTATGGACTTTTTCACTTTAACGTATTGACATGACAGCGTTTTTAATGCACCTCGTTATTTCAAACTCAAATGAAATAACAAAGGCAGTTCTGAAGTTGATGTCTGTCTCTTCAAACTGTCACTTTAAGCTATAAAGTTTTGTGCGAGTTGAACATTTAACATTTCGACTTATTTTGTATGATAATATATGGTGAAGTCTGCATACGTCACGAAGACATTGAAAAAACAAAATATCAAAAATACATTAAATGCAGAAGACCCAATATCTCTCAAAATTATGAGATTGTTACATAGCTAACAGT
>BMAV01018380.1:87567-99904 GCA_019973955.1 Trichonephila inaurata madagascariensis
TATATATATATATATACACTTAAGTGCCAATGAATTAGGGATAGCAAAGCCTATGCAAATTCTGTAGCACTGCTCATTATTTATACTCAAGTGAAGGTGCTGTGGTAACTGCATATATAGCGGGCACAGTGAGTGGTTGTTCTGAATTAGTGATTGGAATAGCCAGTGTAGGTAAAATGCCTGATTTAGACTTCTTCGATCGTGTAGAAATCGTAGGTGCGCGATGCATGGGACATTCAGTTTCCGAAATCGTCAGCAAGCTAGGACTTTCAAGGTCGACAGCGTCAAGAGTATATCAAGAATACATGGATGGTGGACAAAAAACTAGCTAACGGATAAACTGCAAAGGACAATTAGCCTTGACAGTGCGTGGTGAGATACGGCTCAGTCGCATTGTACTTAACTAGAGAAGCCAAACATTAGCTCAAATTACCACCCAGGTAAATGACGGTGCCAGTGATACAATCAGTAAATAGTCTGCGCAACGTTGGCTTCACCGTATGGGTTTCGAAAGCCGTCGACCTACGAGAGTACGAGTGCTCAATGCTCGCCATCGTGCTGCACTTCTTTCCTTGGGCAACAAAGCACAGAGACTGGATGATAGAGGACTGGAAACGAGTAGCATGGAGTGATGAGTCTCGATTACGACTACTTAACGCCGACGGGAGGCTGAGAATATGGCGTCAGGCTAATGAAGCCAGGAATCCTGCATGCCAGATTGGAACTGCACAAGGGCATGGTGGGTCAATTATGGTCTGGGTTTTTTTTAGTGGCACTGTTGGGGATCTTTGGTGGTTGCATTAACCCCCCTCGGTGCAATTTGCTGCATAGAATTGCTAGGTTATCACCTCCAATTGTTTATGCTGTTCTGTTATCCTTACGGTAATGGTGTTTTCCAGCAAGACAACTTTATCTTGCACAAGTCCTGGTTGGTACTGGCTGGTTGAATGAGCATTCTTCTGTTATAAAAATTGGTGACCTAGAAGCCAAAACTTAAATCCTATTGAGCATCTTTGGGATGTTTTGGAGCAAGATGTGAAAGGCCACACACAGCACCAACTGAATTATGGACAGTTTTAGCCAATATTTGTCAAGTCATTCGCATGGAATATTTTCAGAAACTTGTTGAATCTATGCCTCATCGTGTGGTAGACGTTATCAAGGCCTCGTTACTAGGTTGGTATTTCTAATTCAGTGGCACTTCAGTATATATATATATGACAGTGCCCCGCAATTCGATATTGGTGTGATATGATAACAGATGCATGACATAAAGTTGTTTTACTAACAATGAGTCATCTATTAACTTCCCTCTTCTGAGTAGGAGAACAAGTCAAAAGAATTTTAATTGAACACATAACCCATTCTTGATCAGAATAGTGAAGAATCCAGTTTAAGATAGCTGATGGTATGGTTCAAGTGTGGCACAGATCTCACGTGGTCAAAGATAACAGTTGTCAATAAAGCATTATGAACTTCATGATGGTTCCATAATATGTAGGACTTTTTTGGGCATGACATGATATAATTCTCAGGGTCATTCTAATCCAACAATTCAGATGAAACGGGTAAGAGTTAATTATTACAACAAAAAAAGTGTTTTCCTGAATGACAGTGAACGGCGTCATCATGCCCTAATCATTCGCGATTTTCTTGAAAAACATTTTGGGCAGTTTTAGTGATGATTTAGCACTTAGAGGACAGACATGAATCATAGCTGCCGTTCGTGGGGCATAATCAAAAGGTTTGATGAAATTCAATATCCTGTATAGATAAATTTTCCCGATTATAGAAAGCTGTAAACGCAGAATAGGTACATACTTCTACAGAGAATTCGCGATGGCTTATTCAGATAATTCCATGTCAAATTGCTTGACTTCACCGAAAATAGATACGAATATTCGAATAATCGCATGACTTCTTTCATTTCATTGTATTATTAAAGCAAATGTTTTTATAATTATTTAATTTAAATTAAATCAATTCTCGTTAGAAATTTGAAAACATCGGAAGAGTTAATTTTCTTGAATAAATTAGAAAACATCTTTGATATTTCTTTTTCCAATAACATTATGTATGAAATGTACTGTCTATACGATAATTTTAATACATGCTTCTTGATCATAAAAGATGATGAAATTGGTAGAGAATAGATTTATTGTTTCCTTACTAACTGCAATTAATAATATCTAGCTGAATTATGAAGAGTAAATTTCTCATGAGATAAAATTTTTCATTATAAAAACATATAAAATAAAATAAGTAATCTCGCTATCAACTAAACATTTGCTATCCAACAGCAAATTCTCTCCCATGTGTCCGAGGAGGCGGTTTCTGGAAAGATTAAATGGCACAGTCAGTTCTTTTTCTAACTCGAAACTACTTCACTTAATTAAAGTAAGATTCCGAACAATCAGTTGACCTGTAACAGACATTATTTTTATCTTACTAGAAAGATATATGCAATCATTAGATTTCAAGACACAAATATCTCTGTTCCAGCAGCTCTTAACTATTTATAATATAAATCTTCTAAATAAATTACCAATTTTTGTTTTGTTTTGTGTCAGATTAACTTATCTGCATTTGATAGTGAATAAAATCACAAAAGAGTACATTTAATTATTTATTTAAATAAAGCTCTTTAATGCTAATTTTTTATATATTGAAGTTATAAATACAAAGTGAAAATATTTTTTCTTGATATGGAATACCTGTAAACAACATAATGATAAAAACATTCATAGTTAAATTTTGACTTGTATACTTATTTCTAATGCGAATAAAGAGTTGTATTCTCCCTAATGTTTATATATATTCTTTGACCTCATTATAAGTTATCCGATATTTAAATCCTTTGCTTGAAAACTATCCCGCCATATAAAAAGAATTTCTTTCTGATTCACAATATTCAAAGAACATACTTCAAAATAAAAATTTTTATATTTAGACAGAAACATTAAATACAGACACTCTGAGTTTTTCAAATTAAGAAAGTAGGTAAAATATCTCAATACGCACAAAAATTTTCTTAAAATCAGCTGAAGAAAAAGAGGGTGCGAGAAATATTACTTGTTTATTAGTTCTTGGTGATGGTTCTACAGTACTGAGCATAAGTTAAACAATAAACACCTTTTCGTAGATTTTTCAAAAAACACTGATTCGCATGTAATGAAAATTAATAAAATCGCAAAAAAGATGCTTTTATAAAATATGCAATCAAATTTGATCGACTTTTCTCATTTGATACAAGTTAAAAAAATTTTTAAAAACATGAAAGAAAGGTACTGAAGTTATTAATCTGTTCGATTGGATTTTTGCTTATGATTCTGAAAGCTTACGATTATTTTAAAAACTTTTAGAAAATATGGGAAAAAGTCAATGTGTAGTTATCGGAGTTAGGATGTTTGAAGACGTGGGGAGTAATTAGAAGATTGAAGGCAAGCCTTTCCTAAGGAAAGATAGCATTGGTTCAGTTTGTCCCGAAATGAGATTTCCCGATTATGAACTAATTCCAGGAGAACGAAACTATATCCAGAAGGTCAATTATAAGAAAGACAAAAACCATTACAATCCAGGCTAATGACGACTTGGCTTTAAGTGCAAAGCTAACACGGGAAGTGACAGCTACTCAATCCGTATATGAGCTGTTCATACCTTCTGGTTACTCTGTTTCTAAGGTTTAATAAAGCAGGGTTTTATGTCAGAATTTTAATGCTTTGCATCGTACCCACTGCACGCCACCTGTCTGGTAAGGTGCAGACAATATCATCATTTTACACGAGAGAGGAGGGGCTTTTATATTCTCTTCTATTATTAATCTAGATTTTGTCTTAGCTCTATTTTTCAAAATGTTAATGTTTGGAGAGAACCAGGCTCTTGGTGCTTTCCCTCCAGCATCATGGAACGTGGTCACTTGGGAAGTGTTGGTGTCATATTCTGCCCCGGGTTATTTTGGACATGTGCATAGCTCTGCATGTCTTTCAGAGAAATAACTTGACTGTTCTGAGTTTGAAAAATTTGGTTTAGAGCCTTATGTGTTGTTGTTCTGACTAATGCCACATACCTGACGAAGTCAGATCGAGGCCTGCGAAATTTATCGCGCCTAAGGGATAGAATTTTTACGCCTGTCGTTAGTCTTAGCTTTAAGCACCATACAGGTGACAGTACGAATTTGCTCGGTTCCACCCCAATTTAGAGGGAGAAAAACTTTCCCCTCTCTTCCCCTTCCACCAACCACATGAGAGGACTTGCGGTTAGAAGGCTATTTAGAGTACCCCCATGCCACAAAGGCACTATACATTTACAAACATCCATGTCTTCTCCGGGATTCGAACCCAGTCCCTACGGGACCGCAGTCAGCGTCACTAACCACTATACCGGTTGGGCGACAGACTTTTGTAAGAAGTTTAAATGATCATTTGGCATCAATTACATCTTTATATGGATGATATTGTTCGTCTATATAGGGCACGGATGTTTTTGACAATTGTGTTAATATTGAGGATAATCAGAGAGGCAGGTATAGTCAGGCATATCTCCACACCTTAAATTTATTTTAAGAGCTGCATTGTTGTCACGCGTGATCATACCCGTAGTAGACCAGTGATGTATCATTTTTGGATTATCAAAATTTCATGGGTATAAAGCTTTATCATGAAATATACTATCATAATTTTATAGTTACTTCTTACTATCCTCTATGTAATATAACTTTTTTTTTTAATCTTTTTTCATACCAAATTACTCTTTAATTTTTTGAATATTATTTTTTGAGTTTCTTTTAAATAAAAAAGAAAATGTTTTTGTTCTTAAAATGTTGCACACCAATGTATTTAAAAAAATAGCTTAAATTAAATGCCAGTGTTGAACCAATTTTTGAAGCAAGATAAAATTAATTAAAAAGGGTATTTCTGTAAGATTTGATGTCATTTCTACAGCAAAACATTTATTAAACTAATTTTGTATTCCAAAATTTCAAAAAAATTATGCTTTTGAAGAATTTAATGTATTCATAAATTCAGAAGGAATTCATTTCCTTTTTCAGTTGCAAAAGAATTTCAATTTCCATTCAGTACTTTAATTACGAAGCAATTATTACGATAACTTCTTTCCTCTGAAACGTAATAATTATATTTATGAGAATCATCCTCATACCAGCTCTTTTAAAGACGTTATATTATCTAAATTCCACAAGGAAAGATTGTCAGGGAGATAGATAAAAGAAATACTTATATAAGTAATTTATTAGCAAAGGGTACTTCTTTTTTTTTTTCAATCATGAAAGAAGATTTAGCATTACTTCGCGGAGCTAAGTTTTGTGACTAGTCAAACTTCCATCTATTATTTATAGTGCTGAAATAAATCACAATGAATATAACAGATTGTCATTCTGAATCCATTGTGAATAAAAAAAGGCACATTCTAAACATCCTTCAAAAATTCTTAGATCATTGCTCGAATCAAATAATATAAAACCAGTTATTTCCAGATTAGATGATCTAAATGCAAGTCAATAGCAAATTTGTTCGTTCTATAAGATAACTAATTTAATGACAAACTAATATTAAGTAAAACTAAAACTACATTAATAATATTAGGAATATTTTAAAATTTTATTTACGTTAACAGCAATAAATCAATAACATAGTCAATATTATTTTTATAAAATATTTAGATATTCTTTATAAAGAAAACCTTTAATAAATTTTGTTGACACATTTTTGGTTTGTTTTGTTTCAAAATCTCATCGAATAACAAATATTGCTGTTATTTAATTTTTGCAAAAGTGCCAGAGCCAAATTCATACTCAAGGAATATTTTACATTCCCCATAATCACATATGACAAGCTTGCGTACGATTTTCACATCCAGAAAATCTATCAACTCAAACCGTAATTAAGCACGCAAACTTGGAGGGCATGCGACATCTAAGCCACTGAACCGACCTGTGATAGAAAACTAACGAGTTTGCTACACGATTTGAGAAAAAAAAAAGAAGGTTTTTAATACCATAATGGCTGACCGGGTAGATTAAAAAACAACAGTGAAATTATATTTCATGTACTAACATTAATTGTAAAGTAATAGTTAATTCTCCAACGGACATAGAAAACTAAAATATCAGAAGTGTTCTCCATCGCAAAATGGTATTATGAAGAGAAAGTCATTGTTAGTGGTAATGATGGTGAATTATTTAACAAAATGGCTCCAAATTTAACTACATTATTTTACTGAAAATCCAATGTTGGGATGATCTTGATTGTTACCTATACTATTTTTTGTGTGTGCAGAAATGAGTTTAAAAAAAGAAAATTAACAGCGACAGGCAACTCTCGGGGCTTTAACGTATTAAAAAGTTAAAAAGCTACCCGTGAAATACAAAGCTAATCTTAAAATTAGAATAAATGCTGACTTTATTGAAGATTTTTTTTAATTGAGTAGACATTATGAAGAGAATGACATTTTTATCGGTGAAAAAGGTGAATTATTTGCAGATTGATTCCGAATGATTGCAAAAGACTAAATTGTATTGCATAAAGACAATTTTGTTTTGCACTGCATACTTCTCCTTGAGAAACTTAAGCGAATCAAGCTCATTTGTTTTAAGTCTTTATGCAACTTCTGTACTGCAACTGGGATATTTTTCCCAGCCTGTAACATCTGTATAGAAAGAGATACAATGCATTCTGGTAAATTGCAAAATTAACAACAATTGCAACATATGGCTTTTGGAAGCATTCGTTTAGTTAAAAAAATTTTAGAGATAAGTTGCTGTTGTATATGTATAAACCATATGATCCAATGTAATACATCACTACAAGACATTACTTGATACTGTGTGTGTGATTTATTTATCTACCTCTTAACGGGAATATATTTTTAAATTCAAACTCAAAAAGAGCCCCACTGTGGGAAATTTTGTGGTATGCTAAAGCAATTTTCCATCAGCCACCAGATATGACCAATTAACAGGATCAGATCGAAAAATTTCGTGTGCGTGAACAAAGATTTTTTTCTATTTCAATTTATATACTTAAGACTTTGGATGAGAATAAAAAGAAAGTTTTTGTTCTTTGTTTACGTATTCTTGCAACTGTTTTTAAAATTTAGTCTGTAAGCGTCAGTAACAAATACTTATATTAGTTTGAGGGGGAAAAATCCATTATTTTTGCATGAAATTCAACACTTTATTTAACATGTTCCAGATTGTTCGATTTAGGTTCAATATGCACCGTTTTGTTGTATAATGTGTTGCCATTATAAAGGTAGCTTCGTAATGCCTCTCTCATAGAAGTCTTGGTCCGTATTGATGAAAAACTCTGGAAATTGATTTTCACAATCCTCTCTTGATCCCAATTTCTTATCACTCAGGAAGTTTGGAAATGAAATAAAAAGTTGGTAATCGTTTGGTGCCAGGTCCGGATTATATGGTGGAGGGATTAAAACTTCCTAAGCATGCACCCAGAATATCTGGTGAGTCACTACAGGCGTGTGTGGCGTGGCGTTGTCCTGATGGAACACAGCACCTGTTGGCCAATTCTGGCCGTTTCTGGATAGTCGCTAGCTTCAAATGGTTCAGTTGTTGACAGTAGAGATATGAATTTAGTGTTTGGCCATACAGAAGTTACTTATAATAAATGATTCCTTTCCAGTCCCACCAAATACGCAGTAGATCCTTTGTGGTGTTAGTCCTGATTTGGCCAGCGTTTGAGCTGCTTCACCACGCTTTGACCACGATAGTTTTCGCACAATATTGTCGTATGAGACCCATCTCTCATCCCATGTCATCATCCGTTTAAGAAATGGGTCGATTTCATTCCGTTGGGCCAAGGCTTCGCAGATGGAAATTCGATCCATCATGTTTTTTGGTGTTAATTGTGTGGCACCCAAACATCGGGCTCCTTTTAGAATTCAACTTTGAGCAAATGGTTTAAACCTCTTTATGGTCAATCTTTAGCTCCTGGGCGATACTACAACTACTAACATGTCGGTCAACTTCGATTATTTCTGTGATTTTATCGACATTTTCGACGACGGGCCTGCTTATGCGAAGTGCATTTTTTAACATCAAAAATGTCTGAACAGAATTGACGAAACCAGAATTGCACATAATTAGCTGTTACAGTATCGGGTCATAAGCAAAATTCACAATTTCAGCCGCCTGGCTTGCATTTTCGCCTTTATCAAAGAAAAATTGTAAAATGCACCAAATTTTCTCTTTGTTGACACTTCCATTTTTAACACCCCATAACTCACAACTAAATGAACCAAACAAAAAACAGCAAAAGGATTTTTTAAATGTTAAATGTCACCTTGACAACGAGCACAAATTTGAAATTGTTTGATCGATACTTCACGAGATATCGACACTACAACCATCTACCGGAAAAATAATGGATTTATTTTTCCCCACCTAATATTTATGATCAGCATGTCTTGCTAATTAATGTCTTTTGACACATCCACACTAAAAATATGTGAAAAAAACCGGTTTCGAATTATATATATAATTTTATTAATCCTAATCATATTAATTTTATTAAATTGTCATAACTCATATTTAATGTAAACTATAAACCAGGGTTTTAAACAGTAAATTTTATTTCCGGTACAACTAAAAGAAATGTATCCGTTAACTTCCGATTTTCGTGTTGTTGTTGTGACTAATGCCACCTGCCAGACGAAGTCAGATCGAGACACGTGAAATTCATCACGGCTAAGGGCTAGAATTTTTACGCCTGTCGTTAACCTTAGCTTTAAGCACCATACAGGTGACAGTACATTTTTGCTCGGTTCCACCCCAATTTAGAGGGAGAAAACCCTGGGGGTGGTCAGGGGTCTCCCACCTCCTATCCCCTTCCACCAACCACATGAGAGGACTTGCGGCTCGACGGCTATTTAGAGTACCCCCATGCCGCAAAGGCACTATACATTTACAAACATCCATGTATTTTCTGGGATTCGAACCCAGTCTCTATGGCATCGCTGTCAGCGTCGCTAACCACTATACCTGGTTGGGCGACTCCGATTTTCGTTGAGCCAAAAATAACGGTTTTCGGTTCAGTTCCAAATGAATAATTTTATTTAATGTATATTCTTGTTTGCACTAAAAATATAATTCTATCATACGCAAAAAATGTTATTCGATCGAAATTTAAATTGATACAATCAACCAGCATGTACAAGACTAGTGGTGAACAGAAAATAGTCCGCATTGGCATTTTTATCCATTATCAAAATCGCATTTGACAACTGGATTCGTAGTTCTGTTTTGTCAAAATTAACAGTGTATACAAACGTCCGTTGTTGATCGCATGCTGAAATGTAAAAAATATAACCCCGACTGATATTTTTTTTAAAAAACCATCTATACTTCTAGTTTATTCAACTGAATTAAACCTTCCTTATGCAAGTAACTTCAGGTGAATATGAAACAGGAAAGTCCTTGTAAATATCAAAAAAGGAAAGTAAGAAGCAATGCGCATTTAATGATGACAGTTATATGGTTAACGTTAAATTAGAAAATATTGATAAGTTGGTCCCAGTAGCAAAATGACTGAAGATATATCGAACCGAAATAAACAATGTTTTTTTTCGGTTAAGATTTGGTTATCGTTCCGGCCAAAATAACGGGTTTTTTTTCGGTTTTCCGTTCAGTTCCAGAAATATATCAATGGTATATAAAACTTTAAAAGATACTTCATTAGATTCTGGTAGTGTTTGAAGACATTTTGAATAAAAGTCAATAAAAAAATATTTAAACTGAAACAAAATAGTTGAAAAAGAAATCACTAATATTGATAACTACATATGAAAAAAATCAATACAATATTCGTGATCCAAACAACAATCATTGAATTCTTTTTAAAACTAGTAATTGTATCACTACTTATTAACTAAAAATCATTACGTTGCAAATAAGTAATAACAATGATTCTAAAAATACAAACAAGGGTATTACTATTGTAAGAAAAATACTTCCAAATAACAAAATTATAACTTCTATTTATTAACAAAAGTATGGCCGCGGAGGTCTAGTGATCAAAGTAACCGACTCATGATCAGCGTGTCATGTGAGTTCGAGACTGGTACCACTAAAGACCCGCCATGCAAAAGTGGTTCATGCATGTTAAATAGCTCGAGAATCAAACTTCCTCCAGTTGGTGTAGAAGTTAGGAGATGGATATGATAGAGCTCAGTTGCACTTCTCGTCATTTGACCATCGTTCAAAATTACGAGGTCCGTCATCAATAACTATCAAGTAGCTGATTAGTGTAACGTAAATATTCCCTCAATCCCTTTATCAAAAATATTATACATTTAAGTTTTTAACTGAAACACTCAAATTTACTTAAGGTATCCGACTACGTTCGGAACCGTGATTTTAAAAAAGCCCATAAATGGATAATTTTCATGATATTTAGTGTCACTTATAGATTAGAATACATGTATAAAATTGTTTTAAGGATATTTTGACAAAAAAAATTAATTTAAATACAATATTTCGGCAAAAAATTAACTTAGAGTAACCTTTTTTTCAAGAGGATCTACTTTTGTTAAAAATGCATCTATTATAATAATATTTTGCATGTACATAGCTGAAACCTCTGTACAGAGGCTCAACTATGATTTTTGAAAAATTCACATTATTTTCAGAGTTACAACCCATTGAAATACTGATCGGTGATTTTTTCTTAAAATTTCTTCCCTCTGTTGTCGTAAAACATGGATAAACACACTTCTAAGTTATATATTTCAAAAATTCTAGTTGAGACTCTGTACAGAGGTCTGAGCTATAGACAGGCAAAATATTATTATAATAGAAGAATTTTCACAAAAGGGGAATATTTTGAAAATGGGTCATTCTATGTTCAATTTTTGTCAAAATATGATACTTAAATAATTTTTTATGGTATTACTATTCTTGAAACAATTTTATATACGTTTTCTAATCCAAGTGACACTAAATATCATAAATATTATCCATTTATACCCTTTTTCAAAATTTCGGTTCCGAACGTAGTCGGAAACCGTAAAGGTAATTTGTAGCAAGTGGATTAATATTTGTTTTCCTTAGGTACGTATATACATAATGTAATTACTTATATATATAAGAATACCTTATTTGCACTGTTATTTACATGGTGTGTGTAAAAAATTAATTACATGTAAAATTTCTTTTTTTTTTTTTAAAAAAGAAAAAAATATACTATCTCACATTTTATCCAGTTACGTTATAAATATAATGGTGTTATCTTTTGCAGCTCTACTTCCCCAAGTCTCTTTCATTTGCAGTTCTTCATATGAATGTTTCATAGAGTTTCCAAATATTATCCAAGTATGTTAACAACTACCGTTTAATTCAGGTAACAGAGCATTTAAGGTAAACATAGTTCTACCATTAATTTCTATATATAATCCTAGAATTTACTATTATTCACTATTTTTCACTCTATAATACGTCTAGATTTAGACGATGCAAACATGCTAATCTCTAAATGCATACTTAGTGCATCGCTTTACATATCCGTAAATCTTTCGTAATGGTCAGCTTATTAGTAATTTCATGAACACGCATAATCCTCACAGCATTTGATCGACATATAATTTCAACAAACCTGCTTCGTAATGTTCTTGGTCCAGTAACTCATACGGAAATCACGCTGTTAATCGGAATTGCACATTTCAATCACAATCCAATTTCTAAGCCAGACATTAATGAAATGCTCTAACCAAATATCGTGAACCGTATTTCTAGATGGTTGTGTGTTGTACTGCGTACATAGATTCATGGGTTCCATAAAATTTTAATGAAAATATATGAAAAAAATATGCAATTTTATGTAAAATTTCTATTACTATGTAATATAAACTAGACCTGTCGTTATTCTATTGTAAAGCAATTTATTGATTAAATATGGAATTTTGACAATTTGAAACATACCATAATTAATTTATAAATACACTCGTGTGCAAAACTTAAGCAAGAACTTAATTTTTAAGCAGAAATCTATGAAATTTCATAAAAGGAGATATTGCGATCAGTACAATGGAAAGGTAACTCAGTAAAAAGGTGATGGTATGTGAATGTCAGGAAAAAACGTGATAGTCGACGTCAGCACACGCAAAACGCACGTGCAGTCGTCACGTGCAGCTCACGACTACAATAAATGGAGGAATGGAAGCGAAATCAATGAAATCCGCAGCAAATGTAAGCGAGTTCTTTTGTGAAATACAGATAGAAAAATCACAACTTCACTCGTGAAAGATTGGCCGAAAAGTGGGAGGAGGGACGTTTTTTGATCAGTGTAGCTGAATTGTACATAATCTACCA
>BMAV01018380.1:100173-121216 GCA_019973955.1 Trichonephila inaurata madagascariensis
ACTATACTTTGAAGGTAAAATTACAATACGACTTTAACCTCTTGAGCACCATCGACGTAGATAAATGTCTCGCTAAGCCAAAACGTTTATCTACGACGTATATAAACGTATATATCGCGCCGGATGTATATATACGTCTTTCTGAAGTGCGATCTTTTGTGTGCACTGCTGTCCATAAAATTATTCCGAAGGCTTGGGAATGCAATAAAAGGTCATTGATAATGTTTGCGATGGATTTACTTATTTCAGATTATTTGCTTCTTTATTCTCCCCTCCCCAATACATCGCATACTTGGGCTGCGTGGAAAATGGCTGGCATTGGAAAGCGAATCGCATAATTTTTAATCGGTACTTAAGAGATCCATTATTAACAGTACAAATAATCAAGATCAGTGTTATTTTATTTTTGTTTTTAAATATATATATGAAAAGCCCATGGGTTCACTGGTAATTAATAAACTTGTTCTTAACTTAGTATTGTTAAATTAATCATAAAATACATTGTGTAGCACTGATACATTTATAAGTGTAAATAGATCCGTGTAAATGTGTATTTTATTATGTATTTGGTTTGCTTACTTACAGTAAATTAATAATTTTTTAAAGTAGTTTTTGTTTTCAATTTTTCAATATGCTCGTACTCCCCTCGTAGATTTGTCACGCCCCCCAAGGGTGGCGCACCCCACAGTTTGAGAAATGCTGGTATACAGCAAAAGAGCGACAACTGTCACTATTCACTTTAGCCAGACGCCTTCATAAAGATGGCGTATTCTTCCGTCGTACTGATTGCTGCATCACTTTGAGAGTGGATCATCGGTGGAACTGTTTAGAGTGGTGTAAAGAGCCTAAAAACTGGACAACTCTTCAATGAAATTGTGTCCTCTTTACGGAACGGGTGGAATGAGATCCACGTTTTCTTTAGAGGTTCTGTAATCGATCACTATTGTAAGATGGTGATTCTTCTCTATAAGAGTCTGTTCGAGGTGCTATTGGATCATACCGGATTCGCGGTGTTCAGAAGCTTCTGGAAAAGAAAAAATGCCACTCGAAAGAAAAGGCCGGCATTCTTCCATTAATTCAGTCCAAAAGAACATGTGTGGGATGATTTGGGAAGAAGCATTGTGAAACGATTACATCGTCTGGGAAACACCCAACAGCTAAAACAGATGATGATAGAGGAATTGACACTTATCTCAAGAACTGTTGGATAAACTGGTGCTGAGTATGGAGAGACGGCTCACAGTAAATATTTTAATAAGAGGAAGTCATATGCCATATTGTGAAAACCTGCTTGTTGTCCTTTCTCTTGGACAAACAATCATGTGTAACGATATTATGAGTTCAAGAAAGTCTTTTTTGTTTGTTTTATTCCATGCTATATGTATTGCATTCATTTTTGCGCAACTATGCTTTCGTCATCATTTAATTAAAAATACTGTCTCTCATTTCAAATCCCATGTCTCTCAGATGATTTCTTGTGTAGCTATGGCAAAAAAAAAGCACCTGTTGCTTAAGTTTTGAGCATCAGTGTATATATACCGATATTTTTATTTATCTGCCCATTTAAATCACTTCAGCAAAATGGTATATTATTTATGATTGCAGTTTTTAAAAGAGATCATAGTTTCCATGACGCGTTGATGTTAATTTCTCCGTTTAACAATTTGAAATAATCAATTTTGATTAAGGTGTAAGCTTTGTTATTTATACAAACATTTTATAAATATTTTAATTGATTGCAAATCACTTACTTCTCATAGAATGTTTTACTCTTGTAGTTTTCATGTCTAATAATAAAAAATAAAATAAAAAGGACTTATTTTATGTAGTGAAAAAATTATTTTGAGTTAACTCATTTATTTGAATTTCTATTCAAAAAGAAACTTACTATGTCATTCTCATTCTGATTTACATAATTATTTTATTTTTAAAATCAGTTAATATAAAAAAATGACTTTAAATAGGCATAGAATATTTTTGAATACTTGAAGTTCGTATTGAAAAAAAACATGAACTGAATTTTTTTGTTTAGTTATAATTTAATTTTAATTGCAATTGCAATTGTGTTCCTCGCAAAACTAAGTTTCTCTCTGTTTTAATATTGTGAAACAATTGTCTTGTGATTCCAAATACTATATAGGAAATTCAAAAGTATCCGGTGATTATTTTTAAGTTTATTTTTATGAATTAAATATTTTAGTCAAATTAGTTTGTTTAATTACTTCAGCAACATATTCCAATGATTCTTTATAAGTTTCTGAACAATTCATGAATGCATACAACACATTTTTCTAGCGTTTTTTAAACGTTTTGTTCCTTTTACATATGGAAAGTTTCCTTTCCAGAAAACTTTAGAATAATTTACATTACTTATTACACACATTTTTTTTTTAATTTTGGACTAATTGTATACTTTTTTAAAATGAAGTATACCATTTTAATTCAATAATTAATTTTACTCTGTTATAAAAATAGTAATATGTGAGTTAAAGTATCAATAAAATTCAATAAATATATATTATTTCTTGCAAAACATATTAAATTAGCTACAAAGTACAATGGATATATTATAAAGTAATAAAAATTTATTTAAGATGGCTTGTAAGACAAAAAATTAAAAAAAATCAATGGTTGCTTCCTCTAAATTTATAAAAAAATACATTAGATAAATATTATTTATTGAGAACAATGTCAACACTAGTATGTATAAATGTTATTTTGTGTTCATAAATTAATTCAGGTGTTACAAGAATTTGTTTTATAAAATGACACGTTTAATAAATAAAATCATTCGTAAAAGTTTAACAATTCAAAATTATTGATAGTTATTCAAAAGTAGCACAAAAATAAGAACTATTGCAGGTTAGAACCTTTCTTTAAAAACCATATAACAGTTACAAAATTTTATCATTAACTTATGAAACTAAGTATTTTGAAAATTGTTGTCTACTTCAATCTATTGATAAAATGTAGCATACGTTATTAAATAAAAATAATTATAATATAAATTAATTAAAATTATGTGAAATACATTTATTTCCCAATAAAATAACATAAATAATATAGTCACCTTTTTAATAGCTAAATATTGAGCAGTTAGAACATAAATTATTTTTATTGACTTGCACGAGTCTTTTTTTTTTTTGTTTCCATTTTCAGAAAAACTACGCACCCACCCACCTTACCTTTTTCACATATAGAATCCTTTTTTTGTTTTATTTTTTACTAACCAGAAGCCTATTTTGTGGTTTTAGGGTTGCACCTTAATCGTTTAGTTTCTTAATCTGGAACTAGTCGCCAAATCTGAAAATGGTTTATGCAGTTAGTCGCCAAATCTAGAAACGATACAATGAATGAGTCGCCAAATCTCGTAAATCCTTAATTATTAAAATCCTGATTAGGACAATGAAACAAAATTATGAAATTATTGTATTGTCATAGGTCCTTGACAAGTGTGTGAAACTTCGAATTAATCTGACATTTTAAACTTGGTAAAAATCGAGTTCAAAGATTTCATTACATACTAGTGAAACTTATAAAAACGTGTTAAAATGCATACAGATTACACGAGTCTTTTATATAGGTGTTACAATAGTCTGAAGGTGCAGCATGGCTGGAAGTGCCGAACATTCCACAAGGCAGTGATGATTCATTTCAACAAATGTTGCTGGCTGTCATAGATTTTCTGTAAAAGAATTTTCACGTGGACTTTGTGCTGATTTTGGTCCTTATTTTCCCACGAGTGTCCTTTATATTTATTTCTTAATTTATACTGTTTTTATTTTTATTTATTTATTATTTTTCAAAAGTTCTTTCATTTAAATTATTTTCTCTGTTTTTAGTTCGACACGGAATTGTCTACTTTTAGCCAATTGCAACATTTATTCACTTCTAGTCGATCTATGAGTCCATAACACAATCCTGCTGCCTAATGTCAACTTATTTTCGTGCTTAATTTAAAATACCATTCTTCATTGAATAGCAATTTCTTTCTTATCTGCTAGTTTTAAACGGTATCGTATTTACATACAAAGATGAAAATGCGACTCTTCGTGTATTGTTACTCAAGGCAACTTGCTTTTATTTGTAAATTCAAACTAAAGAATTTTTAACTAATTATACTGGATTTATCATAATATATTATTATATTAAAAATAGCACTAAACAATGTACTAAAGATTCAAAAAACCATTTTACTATGAACAAAACTTCAAAATAATATCTGTCCAAAATAGAAATTTTTTAAAAATAATATTTTGGTTTTTAAAGTTATATTTTACAAACATAAATTGCCTTTTATGCCATTTTTCAAAAACTCGAAAGCATTTTTCTTATATATAAATATGTCTTTTTTATAATTACTTACGAATTAAATTTAGAAATATGTACAATAATTACTAAAAAATTATTTGTTTCCCCATAAGAAAATATTTTATTTTACTTAACTTTCTTAGTTATGACTTTAATTGTAAGAAAATTTTAATTGGTTAAAACTGCTTTGTGTTTATAATGGCTTTGTGCTAAATTTCCCTTTTCTTGATTTACATGCATTTTTTACATAGTACAACGTTGTAAAAACTTACTATCAACAATAATTAGAATTAATAATTCTTATCTTGATTAAAATCTGTGCAGAATATGCACAATTTTTCTGTTTTACCATTCTTTATTGACTACAAAAAGTTATTTACGATATTTGTGGATGTATTATTGCATCACAATTCTTATTTCAATGATTCGTAATTTTTTAAATGTATTTGGGCATTTTCAAAAATCAAAATTTGGTCATAGTTTTCTGAGATCAAAAATGTTGAATGATCAATACCCGAGTTCAATTTTCAAGAAAGTTTTAAATTTTTAATTACAAAATGCATAAATTGTCCTGAACTTATTTTTTTATGCTAAGAAAAGAAGTATTTTTTTAATATTTTTTTTATCTAAATACAGGCTAATTTCCTTCAAAAGGAGATAACAGATTAAACAAAAAATTATGCTTGATTTTGAAAAAAATATATATTACTTATATAATAATATATAAAACGCAGTTCTTATGTTAAAACATTTATAACACATAAATAAAAATGGCAAAATATTCTTATAATTAATGAATTCTGAATCCTTCTTTTTTTAAGTATACCCATGCTATAAAAATGTATAAATTATTCATAATCAAATTCATTCAATTAAATTCATTATTTTTTAAATTTCCTGGGTTTTTTTGATTTTTAAAGTTTATGGTTTTTAGTCGAATAATGTTATTATCTAAATTTCTAAATAGCTTAAAGAAATGTAAGTACGTAGCCTATTAAAAACAAACAACTCTTCAAAAATAGATTAATGAAAGGTGAAAACTAAGAAAGTTTATTTTTGTTTTATCTCAAATAGCTTTATACAATATAATCAGGCTTACTCTCACGACATTTTCCTAATTAGAATATTCCAAATTCAATCATTTTCAAATTAAATTTTGGCTTTCCTTTTTAGTGGTTGTATACTACATTTTTTTAAAGTCGATAACTTAAAAAAAATCCAATATAAATAATGAAAACCGATAATGCATACTCTCTCAACTAAAAACAATCTGATATCTGATGCGATAGAAAACAAAAGAATACAATAGAAGAAGGGAAGATTGTACAACAGTTTTTGGTTCGTGACTTTTGAGTGAGGGGCTTAGAAAAGTAATGATTATCGATGACGACTAAAGAGGGGGAAATTTTCATCAAAAAAATACCGTGCTATCAAACTTTTCTGATTCAATAAAAAAGTTCACCAGTGTTCTTCAGAAAAACACCGATTAATAAAAACAATTATTTAAACCTAGGAATAATTACAAAATTAAAGTTTTAGGTAAAAATAATACAATTAAATGAATTCGTCAGAATGAAAATAAAATGTTATATTTTTCGTAATCTTCATGATTTTCACCCCTTTATAACAAATATTAAATTGCGGCATTAAAAAGATGCCACTAAAGGAAAAACTGTTTGGAAAATTTATTTTTTTTAAACAGAAACGTAAAAATATTTACTAAATACCTTCTTGCAGAATGCTGACTTAAATGCTTACGATTATGTTACTTCACTAGAAAGATAAATCATTTCTTTACTTTGATTTAACAATGGGACTTGGTGTTTTACATTCATAGCAGTATATTTTTCATGTAAATTTTTTTTTTCATTTTTTGTAGTGACAAAGATAAAGTTTGACAAAGATATTTTTAACAAAAAATCGTTGAAGACATGAATACAGTAAGTGGGATAAAACATATTTAAAATGTTTTCCATGGCAGAGTAATTAAAAAAAATGATTTCAAAACACTCTAACGTTAAGACTCCTGTCAGAATGACTTCATATTTCTCCTGGTCTTGAGTGAGGGAAAGGAATTATTTTGGGAGAAGGAGAAAGAAACAGTTCTAAACTATGCCAATAGATGACATCTGCCAGAGTAAAAGCTATAATAGATTCGTTAAGCCTATGAATTTTACGAGCCGAAAGAAGAAAAAAAATGACTCGAAAGGTTAATGGTAAATTTATAAGTGAAAAGTCAATAATATGTGTTCTCAAAGAAAACAATGATATAATCATGAGGAAAAATCAGCTTCATAAAGCAAACAGACTGCGACTGATTATTGAACAAATAGTTCGATATGTCCTCCAACTTGTTCCAATGTTAGTTGAAAGCGAAAAAAGGTTTGTTCCGCAGCAGAACGGAAGGTATTCGTACCGATGCTAGAGATGTGGTCCGTGATGTTTGCCTTCAAGTTGGCCAGATTTGCAATTTGACCACGGTAAATAACTTTCTTCAGATTTCCTTAAAACTAAAAAACAAAGTGATATATGTCGGATGAACGTGGTGGCAAAACTGTTGCAAAACTGTGGCGTATGATTCTATCAACTCCGAAGTGAGTGATCAGTAGCTGCTTCACAGGAAGTAATGTGTGATGGAGCACCTTCTTTTCATGAATATTGAGTGATCGACCCATTGACGCTGCTGAAGAGTCGGAAGGACCTGGTTTCTCGAACGTGCATTATACTGCTTTGCAGTAACAGCACGGGTAACGTGATCTGCCGGTGTGATCTTGAAGAAGAATGGGCCCATGACCAACGCTATCGTTATTCTGCACAATACAGTGATATTTTCAAAAAGAAGGGGGAAAGAGTTTTGTAGTGGAATGAATTCTCCATCACCCATATCCTGCAATTTTACGTATTTACAGAACATTACAAATGGGGAAAATGGCTTCATCAGACCACAGAATATCCCATGGCCAACAGTTAAACTCTTCGATCCTGGCAAGGAATCATAATACAAAGGATTCACCTGCTTCCAGGTCAGAAGATAGCATTTGTTGCATATGAGTTATCATCTACGAATAACAGTGTAAGGTGTTCTGTAGGATTTTACGCCTTGTGCTTTTATTCATATCCATCATATGGCTAATTCTCAATGTACTGGACAGATTTCTTTCTGCATCTGTGTTTCTTCATTCTTGTAAGGCTGTGACCGTGTCTCCCACGGATTCCATCGCAACTGCTTTTCGTCTTTTACGTGACTTCACTTCAAATGACCCGGTCTCTTCGAAATTTTCTATCATTTTTTGAAGGCCGTTTGTAGTCATTCGGTGGGATTTTACTTTCAACACTTTGGACGGCCATACATTTTCCTTTTATGCCAACATTATACTTCCGACACAAATGCCAACTAATATCTCCATTAATATTAGAATGCCTCTGTTTTACACACCATCAAAATAACATAACACTTCTTTAAATTACTCTAGAGCTTTATCTAGTCAGAAAGCGATTGGCCACTGAAAATAAATCATATATGCATTCTGTTGTCTGTGAGTGTGTGTGGAATGAACTTATGAGTTGAACATCGTATTTTGTTATCTCGTCTTTCCAATCTTAATTATTAAACATTAATTAGTAACACATATGTTCAGTATCAATATCAAAAGACGCATCGAAAGAAATCAAAGCTTTCAATTTATTATATATCCTAATGCTAATCTTTATCCTCGATATTTTGAAACCTAGCTTATATATATATATATATATTAAGAGATATAAAATAATGAGTATTCTTCATTCTGTTGTGTATTGACGTTTTTTTAACTCATTTACTCTTAATTTAGGAAAACATCCTAATCTCTTTTCAGTTATCCTATAAAAGAATATGTGCACATAATATATAATTGAGTGTATGACTGGTACTAAATTCTCTTACGTACATATCATGCATTCCTTTTTTACAGCATTAATTAGAATTTGTTCAAAAAAATGGAGAGACTAATAATATCTTGCTAGGCGTCACAGAAGTTAAGACCAAGGTCAACAAAAGCTTGTAATTAATATAAAGATTGCATACTTTTTTGGCTAATAATGTAATAACATGAGAAAGGATTGTTCTCTATTTGTGAACAAACACTTTCACCAGATTCTAATTGCTTCTCAAGTCTCCTTTGGATTGAGTGATTTCATTACCTAGTGAGATTGGAATTGAATAATACATGAGTTCCAGCATTATGCACGTCTTGATATTGCAGCACTCGAGCAATCAAACGCGATTAACTGTGATGATTGTATTTCATTAGGAAAGATGCTGTCATACTTCGTGATTTTTAGTATGAAAGTGTTTTCTTTGTGATTATCAGAAAAAGATTTTTAAAGCAAGGAATTTTATGACCATCAATAAGGTTTCAAAAATATTTGATAAGAATTTCAAGAATTCCTAATTTAGTTCCCCACGCAGAAATTTTTTTGCAGCTTTAATATAAGTTTGCCTTTCTCATTTTGTTAAAGAAGGAATATGCCATTTTTAAAACATTTCAAATAAATTTTTACTTATAAATCACTGTTATACATCACTGCTTTGTTGAAATAAGTTAAAAAATTTGGAACAGTGCAATTGAAGTCACAGCTCTATATTTTATAAAATATGTAGTAATATAATTATTAAGATATCGATAAAAGTTTGATTATAAGTACCTCTAAGGCTCATACATTTTAAAAAAGAATAAACTTAATTTTCTTCTGGCTTACAAAACTAAAATACAACAATGATCTCAGACATTCTAGAGTATTTCTCCCTCAATATAAGCTTCCAAATTAAAAAAAAAAGTGGAACACTTCAAAAACTATTTATAAAGTACGGTATTTAATTAAAAATTATACAGATAATATTCAAACACACACACACACAGAGACTGTCAGTCCTTTCGAGAAAATATTGTCACTGATTAGGAAAATAAATTTCTCTCATATAAAAGAGTAAAAAATATGAGTTTGTGGCAGTATGATATCTATATGAACTAGTACCAACATCACGCGAAGACGATCGTTTTGGCGTGATTGGTTACGTACTTGCGTTCGGAACAGAAGGTACCCAGAACGAACCTTCCTCCTTCAAGTTTGAAACTTTGCGGAAGGAAAAGAGTCTTTCATAAAGTATGAGAAAACTTTAAGAATAACTTGCTTGGAAATACTGTAGAATCCTGAGGTGTTAAAACTTTAAATGATGGTGGGAAGCAAAGTTTAGAAAGATTAAATAAAATATAGAGACAAATAAAACTCAACGCACACACACACAAACTGACAGTATTTCTTATGCCTGCTTAAATAGCTCAAAAAGTGACTTACAGCCCCACCGGGCGAAAAATTTTGAAGTTAGTGTTCTTATCTCAAAAACAGCACGGGATACATAAAATAGTCACTTACAATGTTGTACAGCATCATCGATTTATTACAAAGAAACATTTTATGTACAAAAATTATACAAATAAAAGCACAAGGCTCACGCGTGTTTGATCGGTTTGAACAAAACTTCACTTTCCGAAAATTAGTCTTATCTATCTGACATGCTCAAAATCGTGTTCTTCAGCAATAATACATACCTGGACACGGGTTTATATTTCTCGCAGCACTTTTTTTGGCAAGTTGTCACAAATAACTACAATACGGTTTTGAAGTTTCTGTAGTGTTTGTAGAGGACCTGCGTACAATGTTTGTTTGATATATCTGATAAATCCCCCAGATAAAGTCCAATGGGTTCAGTTCAGGTAACCATGTGAGCCATTGAATGCAACTACCATACCCGATGACATATTGCTTCAATGTGTCTCGAATGTACTGTGTAACACGTAAAACAATGTACGGTGGGACACATTCGTGTAGGAACCATACATTCCAGAGGTTACTCAATAACAAATCCTCCAGAAATTCGAACAGTACGTCCTTTAGTTATGATAAATATTAGAATTCCTTTAATGTGCCTTCGTAATATACAGGGACAATCAGTCTGTTTTTGAATGTTCCGCACCAGGCATTTATCGACGAGCGAACTTGATTCGAATTTCGACAGCACATCTAGGATTATTCAGAGAACAGAAATGGGGTTGTTTTGCTTATTATGCATTAAACATCGTACTGCAATCACTCATCCTACCTCTTTTGTGACTTTTTCTCTTTTCTTCCGCGTTGTTGTGTCCTAATTAGGGAAGTTACGAACGAAATTATGCATTTTAAGCTTTCTATTACTTTACGGAAGCTGTCTATTTTAACTAAATCAATGATGCTGAACAACTTTATAATTGATTTTTTTTTTTTCATATGTCTCGAGATAAGAAAACTAACACCAAATTTATGCACCAAATGGCTCTAGAAACAGTATCCTTGATTTGCGTATGTCATCTTTATTACGCCTATACCCCCACTGTTCGAAAAATATCACTTTCCGCTTAGAAATTATTGGGATGGCAACGAACTTTAGCGAGCACAATGTATGTCGTGCAATCCGTAAATTTCAAAATCTTCCTTTTAAATGCAGATTTTTAAGAGATAAAGTAAAATGCAAATTAGAAAATATATTTTGATGAATATTCCCTTTTTAGGTGTTCAAAGTGAACAACGTACTTTTTTTTGAAAAAAAAAATAACTGAAGTTGTTTTTTTGAAATATGTTTTTAATACTAAATGACTGCCAGAACAAAAAAAAACCCTAGACAAAAAAATATATATTTAAATGAAATGAAACTGAAAAATGTGTTTGACTTCTATGAGAAAAATTTTCAAATTCTTTCTTGTAAATACTGAAAATAAAGTGTCAAGAGACTTTCATAAAAAATCTTATTTCCATGATAGTTAAATATTTATTCTGATTCTGTAAAAGAATCCATTTATGTATTTAAATACAAATCAAACGCATTAATCTAATGAATCAAAGATAAATACTTCATTTTTATTTATCCACTGAAAATATTGAAATGCAGAATTTGTCTTTGAATATAAACAAGTTTCCTAGAGATTTCATGCAAATAGAAAGCATCAGGAAGAACCTTTCTTTTACATATTTTAATGGTCTCTATGTCCCAATTAGAAAAACGTTTATCTGGAATAATAATGAAAAAAGGGAGTAATGGAGTAAAACACACAGAAATTTTTTAAAAACCTACCATTTGCTCAGTTTGAAGTTACTGTAGAGCATTTCAGAAATAAAATATAAATGTTGTTATATTACAACAGAAATATTCATTTATTTTTGTATTTTAAAGAATAATTGTTTTATTATTTTATTTACGTTTAAGAGAACAATGACAACTTAGAATCTGAGGTGTTATTACTATTAATACTGTATAATCACTTTATTAATTTTCACTTACCAGTGTAGCAGGTATGTATTACTCTCTTTTAAAGGCAGAAGACCTTTATGTCTTTAAAAGCATCGCAAGCATTTTGTAATTAAACGAAATGCCAAGTTTCGAATTAACATGATGCTCTTAAGTTTCGTCTTGCTCATCCTTATACATATTATAATTACTTGTAGTACATATATTGCTCTAAGCCTTACATTAATATTAATCTTTGTATTGACTTGCAGACACTCGCAACCGAAAACCAAGATATTTGCAGTATATTGACAAAAGATGGATATAGCATGTGAGCTTCACATTAGCGTAATTAAAACTGAGAATGATGCATCTACCCTTGAAGGGAGAAATTGAATTGCTTGAAGGGAGTAAAGCAGTTTTTCTCCTAAGTTAAACGTCAATAAGAATTCGGAGATGCATAGGCTTTTCAAAAATATTATATTGAGTATGATTAATGTTTCAGTAGGGTGATAAAATTATTTTTTTCGATACTAAAATAGCAAAAATGAATTCTAAAATCGAAATAAACGAACGATACTTTAACATAAATTAAGATGAGTGACTAACAAACTTCTCCCCTCCCCTCCCCTCTCCTCTTGCTACTGAAAGCATTGAATTTCTAATTTATTAACTGAATGACGCAATACAAAGCGCTACACGAAAAATTAAAAACATAGACACCCAAACTTCAAAAAAATATAACACACCACTTAAACAAATTGTAGTGTAGATAAATCACCGTTGTACACATAAAGTTTACTGGATATTGTACCTAGCTGTATATTTTTGCACGAAAGCATTTAAACAATAATTGAAGTATTCATTGACATAGAAATTTTAATCAATAATAAAAATTTGAAGGTTATCACATTTTTGGAGGCTATTCGTATTTTCGTTTATTTATTTTTCCATAGGGTGTATTGTAGGATAAACACACAGTCCATCTATGTTCCGTTTTTCTTATATATTTTTCTGCTGCTTTATCAATAAAACTTAATCCATATATATTTCATTAACAAATATGAAAGAATATGTGTTTTATTATTATTTTTTTTATCTGAAACGTGGCCTCTTGGTGCATAATAGAAAAAAGAACTGCTGACTAATTCTTTTTTTTTCAATACGTATTAAACAATTGTCATATCTGGTTGAGAAAAAAATATTGAAGGAATTTGGTACATATCATCATCCTGACAAAATTTGTTCTAGGTGCAGGTTAATCAGTTCTTGTTTCTCATTGTCAAGGTCATGACCTTGAGAGTAAAGCAGATGGTTTTAAATTAAAGATGAGAACAAGTGGTCATATTTCTCACACTTCACAAATAATTGATATTTTTCTTGGGTAACATAGGATAATATTTTATTTCATTTCAGACTGGTGCGCATGTTGTGTAAATAAACTTTATTAGCTGAATTTACTAAAATTCAGTCAACATCATTAATTTTTACTTTGGTTACATCTGAGTTGTCCAGACATATGGAAAAAAGTATGTATGTCTACCTCAATAATTTTTAGCTCTAATATGAGCTATATATAAATTATAATATTTTAAACAGTACACTCAACGAAATTTACGAACAGCAATACTTTTCTTCCTTGATATTTGTATCTCTCACCAATAGAACGTTTTCCAGTATAGGTCTTAACAGCTCATATTTAAGCTATACTGATACCAGAGAACAACCTCAATTTCATTTCGAAATTTCCTAAGATATCGGTGAGATACGCTTACTAAGAGTAAAATTGCACAACATAATAAAACAACATAACATATATATATATATGTATATAATAACAGATTCATTCAAAAATAATGTGACCAATTTAATCGCATTAAATTTTTTTTATTGATATAAGTTATTGGCAAGAAATTTCCTTTCAGTGTGGTTTTCCTTAGCATTGCAGACAAAACACAAACCTTTAACCCAAGCTAACAGAGTTTTTCAACCATTTTCGGAGGTATTTTTCCAACTTTCCTTCTAATTGCTTTTTGAAGCGCTTGAAGTGTTCGTACTTTACGTCTATTTGCTATTCTTTTTAAGTACCCCAGTAAAAACTAATCGCTAAGTGGTGATAGTAGTGGGTGATAGTAGCCATTTCTCAGGAATAAGATATTTTTTTTTGTAGTTGTAGTAGATTTTGCATTATTAATTGTTGCCGAATCTTGGTGAGAAACAAGTTTTCTTGAGATTAAAGGTGTTTGTTTTCTTTGATAATGATCTTCAAAACTTAATTTTGAGAATATTTAGCACCAATTTTAGTCTTTGGTTTTATAAAAAATGGTTTTTTAAGCTTAAGCTTTGAGAGGACATTTCCATCCATACTGACGGCCAATTTGTCTTTTTCAAACGCTTTTCATTAGAAATATTTTGTATCGTAGTTTTCCCATTTGTGGATGGCAGATGAAACAGTGCTTCATTAGAAGTGATAGATGTTTTGTATCTACCTTTGTGTAGCATTAAATACAGAGGGTAAGAACATTTTCTTCATTTTTCTACGGTCTTTGTCGACATTTGCTGACGGACTTGTTTATTCCTTTTTTATAGCCAATTTTCTTTATTTGACAACAAATTGTCGATTGCGATACCTGTAGTTTCTGTTTTAAAGACATTTGATGCAGATAATTTTCTATTGAAATAAGTCTTTTTAATTTTTTTTTCTTTTTCCTCTCAAGGGCTTCCTTTCGTTCATATTTTTTTTCCTGGAGCTTTTGATTGCCAGCCAAATTTAATTTCTTTCTAAGTTCAGTTAGTAATTCATTAGTAAAATATATTTCCTGATTTTAAACGCTTTATTTACAACAGAATTTGAACAACCATCTTTCAAATTCCTTACAATTTTGTCTAGGGTTTGAGGACTTATTTTCGGAGCCATAATATACTCCCAATAACAAAAAGATAGTTGGATTGTTAATTTAAACGTTAATTTTTTTAAATAAAACTGGTAATGAAGCGACTAAAATTTACCATAAACAGTTATTTGTTTTTAAATTTGGTCACGAGTTTTACGTTACGAGTTTTAAAATAGTGATATATTAAACAGCTTTCTATTTATTTTATAAATTTTTAAATAGTTAAAATTAAACTCCTTAAGTAAACGTTATCATGAGAGGATGTACAAAAATGGGTTATTTTGACACAATCAGGGTTAGAAGATATGCATAGAATTTATAAGTGATACACAAAATAAATCTTATTTTTCCTTGCTTGAAAGATTAAAATGTATCAAATTCCAGTGAGATTAAAATATACTTGATACATAGACATTCATTGTAAAAATGAAGTTTTAATGACGTCTGTAAAACATAAAGGATATATCTATTTATAATAATCATCAATGACTATTCTTAGAATATATAATACTATAATATTTCTTCCTTGCTATTAATTAAAGTTAAATAAAGCACTCACTAACTTTATTTGCTTATTTTCAGATAGGAAACTATGATTAGGGAAGGAATCATTTACTCATTTGAAAATATACTCATTGGCATTGCACGTTTCAGATTTCTGATTATTTAAATTTATTATTCTTACAACACACGGTAACAAAATTAGGCAGCATTTTTCGTTTTACTTACCTAAAAATGAATTAAAATTAAATTTATGTAATTATAAAACTGCTGGAATATATATTATTCACGACACTTCAAATAATTAATAGCAAGGATTTGTGTTTACCTATTAATACTGAAATTTAAAGATAAGTTAAAACATATTAAGTCTGCGAAGGAATCACGTATATGATGCATGTGGAAACATAAATCGAACATCTCCCTATTTTCACTAATTTAGAGAATTAATATTAATTTCTTTCTTTCTCCCTTTCTCTCTATCTGTATGTTATACATTTCAAAAGCATTATCAGAAAATTTTCAACGAATTACGCACATATACATTAGGCTACAATTAAACCATTTTTATTCGAAGATATACTAAGTAGTCCATTTCCGTTATTCACTATTTTATTTTTTTAAGATATCCGACTGGTTTAAAATCATCATTTTCATCCAAAAAATCTAAATTTCTTTTATGGCCCATTTTTGTAGCCTATTTAATAAACTTTCTAAAAATGTCATACTTTTAATTCTGAGTCAATTAGGAAAAAAAGTTATAGCTGTTTTTATATTTGAGGTAGTAAGTCCAAATCGAAACCGGAAGTGTGAGTTTTCGGTTGATATTCACCGTCAAAAAAAATGAGATTTTTAATCATTTAAAATATTGTAATGAATTCTTTTCGTGTTTAGTAAACTTTATTTCACTTTATAAATTTTTAATAGATATATTTTGCTTGAAAATAGGCAACGGTTAACTGATTGCAATGTTTGTTTTGATTTAAACAAATTGCTTTCTTTTTATCATCTGTGTTCAAAATTAGATCTCTTTACAACTTTTTATTAGTACTTTTATATAGAGTTATAAGCATTTTTAATTAAATTAAAGTTGACATACAAAAAACAAAATCAATGAGGCCAAAAAAGAACAGATTTCCAGAGAGCAGAATTTGTTGGTTGATTGATTGATTGAATATTAATGTCGAACTGTTCAGCTACACGAGGGCTTTTGGCAACGGACCACGTAATTTTGAACCATGTTCAAGTGACGTGGGCAACACCTGAGCTGGCACCCCCCTCTCCTAACAACCACACCACACCAACGGGAGGACGTTTCAGCTCTCGACAGATTTAACGTGCATCGCTGCCCTACACGGTGGGTCTTTAGTGGTAGTGGGCTCGAACTCGCGACAAGACAAGCCACGGTCCGATACCTATACCACTCGGCTACCGCGGCCACGTAGAATTTGTTGGAGAAATGTTGAAAGAAAAATCAACGAAAATGTCTTCACGGGAAAGCTCAGAACTGCAATGAAAGTCTTAACAATGTCGTGTGGAGTATAATTCCGAAAGACAACTTTGTTGAGCTACAAACTCTCCATTTAAGGAATTATATTGCAATAATACTTTTTAATTCTGGATTTGCTGGTCTATTACCTCTACTTTAAAAATAAGAAATGAAATTACGTTTTGCAATGAAAGGATATTTTTGGTAACTTAACAAAACGAGAATTGGTTGTTCTACGAGGCATTCTAAATTAGATAAGAAACTGTCTCGTAAAAAAAGAAAGGCCCTTCAAAAATGTAAAAGTTTGAAGTATGAGGTTCAGGCAGGCACAACATACAAATCTGGAAAGTTTTAATAACTTCCTAAATCTTTAGAGTGATATTTCTTAAATTAAACGAAATACTCTTATGAAATTTTTTCAGTTTTTCCTTTGTATTATAATGAATGCTTTTTGCTAAATGTTAAGGATAATTTTAAAATTAAGTTATTTTTTAAAGTAATTTTATATGAAAAAAAAAAATCGTTTTTCAGAAATATTCTGTGTTTTTTATGTCGAACACCTGTATTTCATAATTTTATTGTAAAACTTGAGTTTTTTTAATAGACAGCATAGTTAATCATTGAAGAATTGTATCCCTGCAAAAATTTTATTTATTTTTGTGATATATATTTTTCTAGAGTTGATAGCAAAAGAGCAATTTTTTGCAATATTTCGGTACAAATTTCTCAATATCTTGAAACATAAGCTTTCAAAAAAAATTCTTCTTGCTGTATTTTCATAGTTTTGCAACATACTTAATTAAAAAATAACAATTAAATAATTATTTAAGCTATATTTTACAAAATTTTCTCCGAACCTAGTCGAATACCTTAATTGTACACGGTAATATAAAGCATGCAACTAGCTAAAAGTTACAAATAATCAGAAAAAGTTATGAAATGATAGACGATGAAAATGGATACAGTACAGAGCAAATAAAGTGCCGGGTTTCCTTCTAAAAGTTTATTGTGACTATTTCAGTTTCGCTCATTATGTATTTAATGGTATTTGCGACAAATTTTATTTCATTTTCAATTCCCGAAAAATTAATTTCTTTCCGGAAAAAAACACTAGCTTTGGAAGAATGGAAGTTCAACAATATGCGTAAAATGAAGATTCTTATTTTAATTTGCATAATCGAAATGAACTGAAGCTTGACTTCATTTGCAGTGTTTACAAAATAATTCAATTTTGAAATTTTTTCTCCAAATACATTTTGCATTAACAGATGAATTGAATATATTTTGCATTACAATATAAGAAGTTATATCTTATTTATTAATACAATAAAAATGTATACTTAAGATATTTAAGAAATTTTATGAAAAATAATGTAGCTTAACACCTTTGAAAAGGAATATTTGTTTAATTCTCTTTCTTTTATTTTATATTGCGACCTATAGAATTCTGATTCGCTGTATCTTAGCTTAATTTTTCTATTTATTAACACACTGGCGTTTTCAAAATATATTTTACTTTATTTGCTCACCTATCCTCTAAAATTTTTTTGTCAAGTGATAACAATGCAAAGTTAGTCTTTTATCTTAAATAACTTAAGATATTTACTATATTTTACAAATAAACTTATTTCAATATTCTTTTTCTTACCATATTTTATAAATAAACTGCATTCAATATTTCTTTTTGACTTTTCTGTGAAAAAAGGGACAATTTTCAGAAGAAACTTAAGCAGGCATTTATTTTACAAAATTGCTGATCCATACAAGATTTTTTGATCAATTTCCAAATGCTGCACACATTTCAAAAATACTGAATATGTGTTTCACAGGTTTCATTCGTACAAGTATATGGTTTATTTCACATAAAGATTTCATTCAATTCTCCTTTTTTTTAAAAGAATGGACTTCAGAATATGTTCTTATCCACTGTAAACGTATATTCATTAATAATATCAGTTCTAATTTTCTTTGGATATACTCTTAATATCCCGTCAAACAAAGCAAAATTCTTCAATCACTATATGGCATTAAAAAAGATGACAGATGGAAAAATTCTGAAAAAAATTAATTTTACTATTTAAATAAACAATTTTACTATATCGCAAAGGAATATCTCTCTTCAATAAATCTCAAAACGTAATTTTACTCTGAATCATATAATTTGTATGCTAATTTTTATCTATATACACATTCGAAGCAAATATTCATAACAAATCTAGATAGTGATTCAATTTTAAAAAAAAATACATGTTTTCCGACATAAGCCAATTATATGTCTTGAATGCGGTCTTTTATCTTAAAAATATTGCTCAAAGATAATTTGTTTCTGTATTTTAAAAGCCATACACAAACAATTATTAGAAAAGGGTTTATTTTGTGTATTATTAAACAATGTACAATATATCATCAAACAAAAAATGTGTCTTCATACCAAAAAAAATTTTCTTCCAGGATATTAGAATTTGACATGAATAAATTACAGTTTTTTTTTAAAAAAAAAAAAAAAAAATCAAATTTAAAACCAAAACAAAAAAAAAATTAAAAAAAAAAAATTCCTAATATAAGAATAAAATGATTAAGGTATCCGAC
Organism: Trichonephila inaurata madagascariensis; assembly: GCA_019973955.1. Taxonomy (NCBI): domain Eukaryota; kingdom Metazoa; phylum Arthropoda; class Arachnida; order Araneae; family Nephilidae; genus Trichonephila; species Trichonephila inaurata. The sequence goes on from BMAV01018380.1 coordinate 119,255, forward strand.
TACGTTCGGAACCGTGATTTTGCAAAAGCGTATAAATGGATAATATTTATTTTATTTAGTGTCACTTAGATTAGAAAATATATATAAAATTACTATAAGAATATTATTACAGTAAAAAAATATTTAAGTACAATATTTTGACAAAAAAATGAACATAGAATGACCCATTTTCAAAATATTCTCCTTTTGGTAAAAATGCTGCTATTATAATAATATTTTGCCTGTATATATAGCTCAGACCTCTGTACATAAGGATCAACTAGAATTATTGAAATATATAACTTAGAAGTAGGTTTATCCATGCCTTGCGACAACAGAGGGGAGAAGTTTTAAGAAAATAACGCCGATAATTATTTCAATTGGAGATAACTCTGAAAATAATGTACATTTTTCAAAAATCCTAGTTCAGACCTCTCTGGATAACTCTTTACTTTATATAAGCACACAAAATATTATTATTTTAGAAGCATTTTTTATAAAATGAGAACATTTTGATAAAAGGTTATTCTAAGTTAATTTTTTGCCAAAATATGGTATTTAAATAATTTTTTTTTTGTTGTCAAAATGTCCTTAAAACAATTTTTTACATGTTTTCTAATCTAAGTGACACTAAATATCATGAAAATTATCCATTTACGCGCTTTTTTAAAATCATGGTTACGTACGTAGTCAGATACCTTAATGAAAAAATTAATGTCACTGGGGTAAAAGCATGGAGTGCTTGTATTAATTGTTATAATTTCTTACTAGTTCTATTCCAAAATGCTGGGTTAGTGTAAAAATGTTGTACAAAGTACCTCACTCACTTTTATCAAGATGAGATTAATTCTTTCTCTTTAATCATTTTATTCTTAAAACTCAAACTCAGTGGCGCAACAGCCCATTAGGGGCAGGGCCAACTGTGCTCATTACAGTATACGTGACAATTGGACGTTGAAGTGCATGAGCTGATATCACGATCAGGTGGTCAGCCTTAAGCGAGACCCCCACTGTTTAAGTCCCCAAACAAGCTTGGTACGTCTTTATCGACCCACTGAAGGGATGAAAGGCTGAGTCGGCCTTGCCCAGCCTGAGGGTAGAACCCCATACCTGTAGTACGCTACCACTCGGCCACTGGACTTTATTCTTATATTAGGATATATTTTTTTAAACTTTTTCGTTCGATTTACTATAAAAGCGTATTTTTTATTTTTTTTTAAACTATAATTTTTATTTTTTCGTTTGATCTACAATAAAAGCCGTGTTTTTTTGTTTTTTTTTAGATTTTTAAACTATCATTTATTTATTGTTGAATTTATTCTTGATTTTGATATTTGGAGCCGGAATTAGTGGCTGCTGGAATTAGTCTTGCTCTTCAATGGATAATAATTAACGCTAATCTAAAAATGGCATATGCAATAAGTCGCCAAATCTGGAAGCGGTATAATGAATTTGTCACCAAATATGGAAATCGTTATTCCTGATGATCTTGACCAGGACAAAAGAACAAGGTTATGAAATTATTGTATTGTCATCGGTCTTTGAAAACTGCGCAAAATTTCGAAAAATCGAGTTCAAAGATTCCGTTGCATACAAGTGAAACTTTTAGCACGATGGGATGAATGGATAGATCATTAGATGAAATTTATTCACCTCAGGGCTAAATACAGTTTATTTACTGTACACAGGTACATTTATGCAGTTCGAGGATAAATATATATAAATTACAGGAACACGTGGGGAAAGACTTCCCGCGCGATGCGTACACCAGAAAATCCACCGTCTTAATAATTCAACTCTCAGTTTCCCACCAGGGGGAAACTAAACTAGTACTCTGTCTGGTGGCTCCATCTAGCGGTCATTACAATAAATAACTAATAAATATTACCATTTGTCACAAAATTATAAAAGTGTGTTAAAAATTAAAATTTATGTGATAAATAAATTTTAATTTTTCATTTAAATCACAAATTTCCCCCCGAA
>BMAV01018380.1:124894-135717 GCA_019973955.1 Trichonephila inaurata madagascariensis
AATGATTATATAAATATTTCAAAATGCAACAGTTTTGGGCTAACGATAGTAAGACATACTTATTACATTTGAGCTCTGATAATAAAAAGAAAACATCTGAATTGATATTGATGGGAGGCTAGAAATTATCCCTTGCTTTCTAGCAATTTATATACGAGTCTCCCCTTGATCGGATGTGGTGAAATTCCTTCGGTGGGGAGTGTCAAGGGATTCCCGCGCTTTTCTGAGTTCAGTGAACGCATAAATTTCATGTCTTGTAGCATTGCGTGATGAGGATTCTCCAATTAGATGCGCAATTTAAAGGACAGTAACTAGTCCGACTCCAGGAATTTGGCGTGATGGGGTTGAGAATAAAATGGAACGCACCCGAATTTTGAGAAGGCCCTCTCTCCCAAAAATGGCAGCAAAGACGTAACAAGAAGAAGGAGCTCGTGACCCAACCGGGACTGCCCAAGGTGACCATGTACTCCTCCCTTCAAAGTTAAGGTTTCTTTCATTACTTTTTTTGTAAACCTAATTTTTACTTATGTATCAATAAATTTAACTGTATCTTAAACGAAATGAGTATTTAATCGAGTTCGTTGTTATTAACAATTAATTAATCGAGATAATTTTATTTGTTAACATTGGCCATGATGCGATTTACGAATATCGAACCTGGGTTACTTAAACTAATAATTTATTACTATGGTCTCGCATCAATATATAATTTTCCAAACCTGCACAAAGAGAGCAATGTTGAATTAAAAATTTTTTTATAGTTTGGCTTATCTACATTAATTCTAATAATCTTTATTATTATTTTTTTTGGAAACTCTGATTTGAACTTACAAATCTGCATTCGAACATTGCAAGGAATTATGACCGGGATTTTAATCAATGAGTTATACATAATGCCTTGTACATTCGTAAGAGCGAAGAGAATAAAATTATTTAACTCCTTTACTGTCGTAATATTTTCAAGAAAACTGTAAAAAAAATAAAGTACGTATTTTTAGTGAAGAAAATGGTATAAAAATATGTGTAGTTTAAAATAAACTAGCGGAAAATAAACTATCTCCAATTACATTATAAATATTCTGGTACTGCCAGTGGATATGTAAAAAAGGAAATAAAACTTTTGGTGCGTTACTTCTGAGCACCCAAGTCCGGAAAAGTCACGTGCACCAGAAATAGATGGCGAAATCTTACTCCATCATTTTGATAGCAGTGAGAATGAAGAAGTAAATGCATGTTTTTTTCTTGCGATGTTCGAAAGTATTTATACGACTATTTTAATGACTTCGTTATCAGTTCTAAAATCTTCTGAAAAAAAAAAAAAACTTTTCTTTTAAAGTGCTTCCAAATATTAGCAGGAAATTTTCTTTTTCCAGTCGTTTGGATGCAATGAAATACACATGCTAGGATTCATGTGTATCAATTATCTTTCCGCAGTAGCCTAGTGATTATGGTCACGAACTCGCGGCTGGCGTGTCATGAGTTCGAGTCCTAGTTCCACTGAAGACACGCTGCACAGTAGGCAGTTTTCTCAATCTGGCGCATGGAAAGTCCAAAAAATGAAATTGCGCGAAATAAAACAGCAACCCACAATTTATGATCCTCTTGAGTTCCCTAGCCATGTGGTAAACAGTTTTTTGTCAGTAAACGAATGGAAATCGTCAACAATCTTCGTTTTAGATCGAGGTTGTTCTTGTTACAAGAAACACTTGCGAGAGCCTCCTTTTCAGTCGCAAGTTCTATCGTTTTGTTTGAAAAGGATTTTGCAGATTTTAGCGTGAGTTTTTGAAAATAGATGCCATGAGTAAGTAATTTCTTGATTTGATTTTCAAATTAGGTTCAAGTTAGATTAAAAATTGTAAAAACGTAACATTTAGCACAGCATGTAACTCCTAATAACGTACGTCAGCTTTTTGTGTTTAATGGACTAGAACTTTTGGGATTGACACGAATTGATCACAGTAACACTAAAGTCACATAGAGTAGATATAGACCTTTAATTTAATACCAAATTTAGCTGCTAATTCCTGTCACTCCCAAAGTTATGATTTTTTTTTCAGCGTTAGCCGATGGTATTATTCGGCGTGCCTTGTTCAATGTATGGAAGGAAGAGCAAGATACTAGCACAAAATTAATGTTGTTTTGAGTTTAGTTAGGACTATAATGGACTTTTATAAATACGAGGACCAGCAGCAATTAAAGTTTTAAGAAATTGTTTAAAATTTCTGCTCGTTTGTAAGGGAAAAATGGATGAGGTGCGATAGAAATGAAAAGTTCTTCTCCAAGTCGAATGATGCGTGGTTGTCGGGGGAGTAAGATTTGTTATATTTTATTAGTTTTAAGGAAAATATATAGATAATGTTTTAAAGTGGTACTGTATGTTTATTTAAGCTTATAATAATTATTTCTTCAGAATTATAAACTTTAAAATGGTTTTTTCTCAGTTTGTGTTTTTTCGCATTCAAAATACTACTTCTTCCACAATTATTTATCAATCACTTCCATTTTTTTCCCTGTGTCTATATGTAAAGCATGTAACAAAATTAAGGATCCATTTTTCTGTAAATGGAATATTTCTTTTTTTAAAAAATTGAAATGCGAGAAATATTAGGCTTTTGGTTGAATTTTAGTATATCTCAACATTTTATTATTTTTTTTCTCCAAAACTAATTAAGGTATTATAAAACCATCCCTAAAGGTGTTTAAAACATCCTCAGAAATACTATAAAAATTTCAATCAAAAAATTATTTAACACAGAAATAGTAGAATTTTAAAAATTTCCAAATTTTTTAGAAATTAAATTTGTAAAATTGTGTGAATAATATGTGCAAAATTTTATCTCGTATCATTTTCAAATATAAACATTATATGAAATGCTAAAATGTAATTTTTAAATACATAAATAAAAAAAATGCTCAAAGGGTGCCGAGTCCTTTACCTATTATCTTTTATTGTATATGTACAATGTTAAGTTTGATTGTATTTGGTTTAGCCTTTAACAATTATTAAATTTAATTTTTTTAACTTGCCACACTATTTCTTGTACATATTCTTCCACGTGTAAATTACTGCTTCTGTTAATATCTTTAGATCCTTGCGTAAAAACTAGTTCCACTTAGCAATCATTTATTCTTGATCAAATTCAAACTGGACATAAATTAATAAAAACCCTATTAACTTTATTTGTTAGTAAAAAACAGAAAAGAATACTCAATTTACATTAATTACTATGATTTTTGATCATTAGATATAATTATGAAGAATTAAAGCCATAAAATAATTTCCGTGCGCCAGATTGGGAAAACAGCCCACTGTGCACCGTTTGGAAGAGCAGATGCGCGTTAAATCTGTCAAGGCTCAGAATCCTGGCGTGCTGTGATACTTTGGAGAGGAGGAAGCATCTCAAGCATCGTTCTCGTCATTTGACGAGGTTCACAATTACGAAGTCCATCACCTATAGCCCTTATGTTGCTTTATAGTGCGGCACTAATAAACACTCAATATTCCATAATACCCGACACGCCACTTTACAAAATGAGCCCTTACACTCAAGGACAAAACGTGGTCAGCCAAAAAAGGGACCACAGTATTATAAACTACGATTCCTTAAGGTATGCGACTACGTTCGGAACCGTGATTTTAAAGAAGCGCATAAATGGATAATTTTCATGATATTTAGGGTCATTTAGATTAGAATACATGTATAAAATTGTTTTAAGGACATTTTGACAAAAAAGTATTTTAAATACAATATTTTGACAAAAAATTAACTTAGAATAACCATTTTTCAAAATGTTCTCCTTTTAGAAAAAATGGTAAAAATGAATATTAATATTTTGCTAATATTTTAGGTAAATATTGCAAAATCAGAAATACAGTTTGTGTGATTTTCAATTAGAATTAAACAATTTTTTTTGCAGATTCAATATATTTTTCATATGAAGAAATAGTTTTTACTTAGATATGTAGAACAAAAAGCCGAAATCAGAGTATATGCAATTTTCTCTCTTCAAACCATTAAATCTCTTCAGCAATGACGTTTAATAATTTACAAAATAGCTGTACATTTATCTTTAGAGTTATCTTTCAGATATTTTCGTATAATTCTGTAACTGTCCATAATTCTGAAGGTTTTTGTCAAATAAGGTCCATCGCAAACTTATCAACTTCCATCCACTCAAAGATTGACAAATTTGTAAAGTAGTGCAGAGTGCCACTGAGAATTGTACCGCGTGCCACATGTAGCACTCGTAACACAGGTTGCCGATCCCTGCATTAGCAGCTACAAAAAGAGCAAAAACCTCGGCATTCCATAATACCCGAGTGTTCCAAATAATACCTGAATCTCAACTACATTTATCTTTTTAGTTCTCATAATCCCCTCCCTGCTCTAAATAGATTCCCACAAAATCCATTTTTAGTGCATTTTTACTCAGGAAAAGAAACATGCATACCAAGTTTCAAATCTGTAGATTTAATAATTCAAAAACGATATATTTTTTTTAAACTTAAAAATGCACTTGTATCCTTCCGTACGTCTCCTTGGCATTATATTTATGCAAAACCCATTCTTAGCGGATTTCTACTCAGAATAGGAACATGTTTCCAGATATCAGATCTTAGGGTCTAACAGTTCAAAAACGGATTTTTTTAAAAAGCCCTATTCCCTCTGGGAGTTAATTTCCGATAATTCCGTTCTTTGTAGATCTCTACTTATCCAAAGTAACATGCTTACCAAGTTTCAAGTCTGTTAGTCAAAGAGTTAAGAAAAACGAGAATTTTTCTTATCAAAAGTACCCCCGTAACCTCTTGGGAGTTAATTTCCTTAAAATCTGTTCGTGGCAGCTTTGTACTGAACAAAGGCAACATGCTTACGAAGTTTCAAGTCTACAGATTTAATAGTTCCGGAGATCTCGTAATGAGTGAATGAATGCGAATAAATCACTTTTCTTGCACACAGATTTACAGATTATTAATTTCATAAGTTTTCACTAAAATGTTCCGAAAAAGAAACACTGATTCCTGGTTATTAATTCTAAATAAAAATAACCGCTGGTTTAAATCTTGATACAGACATATTTTAAAAGCTCTACTTGACGGAAAAAAGTCAAATAAAAAAGATTATTGAGTCTTTGCAATAAAAAAGTTTTATTATATTAGCAAAACATTAGATTTCTGTAGCATTTCTTGCAATTGAAGTAGAATCGGTTCATAAATGCTCCTTAAAGAAAAATCTCCCTAAAACTTGTTTGGAACAAAATTAAAAAACTCAATACGCATAGGGCGATTTCCCTTGTTAAGGAACAGTGTGTTTGACTAACAAAAATACATTAATCATCAAATCATTACCAGCTGTCACAAATGTGGGCAGAAGAAGAGGACATTTATCTATACGAAATGGGAAAAAGTTTTGGAAAGTTTTTATCTCCTACTTAAATATCACGTTTTTTGTTAAATTCATTTAGTGAAATTTAAAAAAAAAATTAAATTGTTTTCCAATATTTTGGATTTTCTGTCTGATCTTAATTAGGTGTTCAAAAACAATTCCCATTAGATAACTGTGTTTAAGCCATTTCAGCCGACAGCATTGTTTTGTGGGATTTGATGAGATTTCCAGTGCTATAATACATAGGGAAAACACCTTCCAAACATTTTAATTTGATTTACTTGACTTTGATGATTTATTACAGATTAACCATTTTGGTTAATATTGTCTTTTAATGCTAGATGATAATAAGTGCCTTTTAATAATTAATCTCATCTTCAATTAATAAAAATCATGAGAGAATTTTGGTATTGAGTTTTGTTATAACGGTTGATTAATTTTTAAATTACTCAAGCATTTCTTATGCAATTTTTATTTAAACATGCTATGAATTTATAGAAATTTTTTGCATATTTGCTCTTTAAAACAAATGAAGTGATCGGACGAGAACCGGTGCTTCCATCATGGTATGGTCGTTGCCACTTTGCAATAGATATCGGCCCATGTAGACATTTCGGAAATGAGTAAGCTGATAATCTTGCAAGGAGGCCCAAACTGTCCTACAACTTTCCAATAGCCTTTTTCTTACAAATGCTGATGCAATTGACAGATGTTAACTCATATCCTATCCAATTATGAAGTACTTCATTCCAGAACTTAATTGCAACCTCGTAATTTCAACTACTATAACTAGACTACGTGCAAAACACTTTCAAGGGATAAAAATATCCCCTGATGGCCAAAGCAGTTACAATACTTATCCTTACTGTCCGGACATTCAACTATTTCCTAATAATATTTTTAATTGTCCTTCTATATTGGTTTAACTCTACAACATAGATCTATGCCCCATGGACCAACAACTGCTTTATTCGCCAAAGGTCTTCGACATAGCAAGGGCCATTTTGGCCCCCTTGGGGCCATTTGATTTCTCTGCACTACATGGACAAGACGACAACGACAACAAGCAAATGAAGTCTGAACAGTACCTACAAAAGATTGTGTTTAGAGACATCTATTTTTTCACTGCCGTAGCTAGTCCTGAGTGGGCCGCGCATCAAAAGTTCTTGGGACCCTTTTTAAAAAAATAAACACAAATGATCGCATTAATAGAACTTATTTTAAAGTGGGAAAATCTTACATTTATCGGGGCCCCTTTAGGCAGTAGCTATACTTCTGCTATTTTTATTGTGAACCCCGAAAAAAAAAACATGAAAAATTTTAAAAGTATGAACCTTGCCATTTTTTAAAAATAAAATAATTAGAGCTTTAAGATTTAAGTCTCATATTAAATTTTAGAGTACGTATCGAAGAAATAAAATGTAAAAATCTATAAAAAATTTGAAGACTCTGTCTTTAACAGACTTTGGAAATAGAAAGCATTTGCATCAACAAAATTAAAAGTCCGAGTTTTAGTATAATATAGAATTAAAGAATAGACATATAATTCTAGAATGTTTTAAAATTCAAAAACAGAAATTTTTTTTTATGAAAATGAATAAAATTTATTGAAGTTTCCACAATATTTTCAAGTTGCGATAAAAGTTTCATTATATTTAAAATCTTCAGCTTAGTTTGATACAAAATTGTTGAAATTAGCTATTAAAGTTCATCATATTTATGAAAATAAAAACAATTTCTTTCATTGGATAAAATATTTTCCTTTTGTTTCATTAATAAAAGAATGATTTTTTTCCACACGAACGCTTAAATAAAAAGAGAAATCAAACAACACAAAAGAAAATAAACCAAACAAGGGGCATAAAATCAGATTTTTCTTATTTACTTTTCATTTATTTTTCCGATAGAAATAAATGTAACATAAATAGTTGAAATTGAATTGACTATATTACCTTCGAAATGCTTTTCACAGAAACGATAGAAGCTATAATTACGTTAAAAGCTGTTATACTTAAGATTAACAATTTAGGTTACCGAAATATTGAAAATCTATTCCCCTGTCTCAATGTACTGCATTTATTGACCAAGATTTATTCAGGTATTTCACTTTCGATACGAAGATATATATAGCTGACAGCCTTATCTGGTCAAGACGAATCGTCTGAATCTGGTAAGGAGGTGAATCGATATATCTTGTGATAAATTAATGGTCTTATCGATAACTCTCCGATAAAACCAGGGATTTGGTTTCATGAGTTGATGATCGACCAATCATTTATTTCCGGATGCAAGGTAAGATGATTCTTAGACCATCCCTATAGAAAACATATTGTTTACTGGTACAGTAAAAGTACAATTGAAAGTTTTTTGTCTTTGTTTTGAAGACATATTTCATTTTGGTGTCTGTATTTTGTTGAAGAAATTGTTTTTTTTTGGATTATTAAAAAAAAAAAAGCGAGAAAGTTTTTTGAAATATCTTAAGGTATCCGACTACGTTCGGAACCGTGATTTTGCAAAAGCGTATAAATGGATAATATTTATGATATTTAGTGTCACTTAGATTAGAAAATGTATACAAATCTGTTTTAAGTATTAATAAGTATTAATCTGTATTACAATAAAAAATTATTTAATATTTCGGCAAAAAATTAACTTAGAATAAACATTTTTCAAAATGTCCTGCTTTTGTGAAAAATGCTTTTATTATAATAATATTTTGCCTGTATATAGCTCAGATCTCTGTACAGAGGCTCAACTAGAATTTTTGAAAAATATAACTTAGAAGTGGATTTATCTGTGTTTTACGACAAAAAGAGGGGAGTAATTTTAAGAATAAAACGCCGATAATTATATTTCATTTGATTGGAACTCTAAAAATAATGTGAATTTTTCAAAACTTATAGTTGAGCCTCTGTATAGAAGTCTAAGCTATATACAGCAAATTATTATTATAATACAAGCATTTTTCACAAAAAGAGAACATTTTGAAAAAAGGTTATTCTAAGTTAATTTGTAGTCGAAATATATATATATTTAAATATAACTTTTTTTTGTCAAAATGTCCTTAAATTAATTTTATACATGTATTCTAATTTAAGTGACACTAAATATAATGAAAATTATCCATTTATGGGCATTTTAAAATCACGGTTCCGAACGTAGTCGGATACCTTAAGGTGGTTTGAATTACTTTTAACTTAATTAGAAATATTTGTAACTCTTTGTATTACAATTTTTCTGTATGAAAATTTACCTACAGTATATTTCCGAATATAAGCCAAGAGTGCCAAAAAATTTGAGTAAGTGACTGTATATTAATGTCTCATATAGAGCTACACGAGGGGTTTTGGTGATGAATCTCGCAATTTTCAACCATGGTCAAGTGACGATGACGACTTCTATACTGGAACAAGCCTCTCCTTACTTCCACACTACACCAATGGGAGGAAATTGATCCTCAACAGATTTAACGAGCATTGGTTTCCTCTGCAGGGCAGATCTTCAGTCGTACAGGGCTCGAACTCATGGCAAGTCCAGCCATCAGTCCGTGATTTTGACCACTATGCTACTGCGGCCATTACTCAAAATTCAAATTTCCTTTATAAAAGCCGAATTGAAAAACAAAATATTGTAGCTATCAAATATGTTGCTATGAGGATCAAAAGTGGATAACACAGATGGGACATTTTCCAATGAAACAGTTGAAAAGTAAAACGCCAACGATAGTTTTTTTTCTTTCGTAACTCTGTACGAAGCTAATACATATTTTTCATGTTTAGATTATTTTGTACAATCTGTATAAGTCATACTTTCAGTTCTATTTTTGTTTGTTTGGAAAATGAGAATAAAGAGAAGTTCGTACACGGCCTATGTTATGTTACATGCGCTGGCAGATAAACTCACTCATGATAATCATATGCATTAAGATATTCCAGTGACTAAATGGGATTAGAGCTACGGCTAACGACAGGCGTCACTTAGCCCTTTACCATGATGAATTTCGTGGGCCTTGATCTAGCCTTTGCCGATCAGGTGGCATTAGCAGCAACAACATAACAAATGGGAATTGCATGAAGTTAAGTTTTAAGTTTAACATCGAGCGATTGTCAAAAGACTGTTTGTGGATGACTTTTACAAAACTCTGAAGATGTGTCCATTTTTAAAACACAAAAAAATTCATTCTCTTTATAGGAGATTCTAATGAAAGTAACATATTTGTGTCCTTTTGTGAATAAATGATTTTTACGAATGCTCATTTCTTACAAAAGANACAAAAGAAATATTTTATTGTAAAGTGTTAGTTTGTTATAAATGCGACATTAGATTGAGTGACTGTTAACAACGTCTCTCTTGGAAGAAATACTAGGGTTATTGGCGGCTAACCTCGTAATTTTGAACCTCGGCCTAAGGACGAGGACGATACCTGAACTAGTATTTCCCTCTCACCAAACTACCATTTCCCGCCAATGGGGTGAGTTTGAGTCACGGCAGATTTGATATGCATTATAGCTCCTCAACACGGTGGGACTTCAGAGGCTCCAAGACTCGAACTCATGAAACTTCGCCAAAGAACTTCTGATCATGGCTACTAGGTTACCACAGCCTAATGTTATATAAGAAAAGGAAAATTTAGGAATAAGAGTATATTGAAAGAAAAAATTTGCTTGATGTTCGAGAAACTTTAGACAAACTACCATATATTTTTAAGAGCTTTTATGACAAGGTTTGAAATAAACTTAATATAATTTTATAGCAACTTTATATTGATGAATATTTTAAGAACTTTTCGCGAGTTGTACAACACCGTTACACATACGCTCATTGGCATAAAAAAATTGCGCACCAAGAAGTAAGAGGATTGTTGAAAGAGGAAGAAAGATTGTTACGAAACACGACATGTGGAGATACGTGTCAGGCAGATATATAAATGATTAAAAAAACCAGCGTGATTGTGCATTGAATAATGTCACCAAAGGGAGTTGAGCATCGTTCTCCTCGGATTATTAAACAGGTTTGAAAATTTTGTTTGCGTGTATTTCTTATGTTGCAGATGGATGCTTTTCAACTAGAGATGCCAGTACACCGGCATCAAAGACAATATGAGCAGCTGTAAGATTCGAGAGGGGAAGAATAATAGGGATGATAGAAATCGGGTGGACAGCTAGGTGAGTATCTCACCAACTAGGACGTTTTGACTTCACTGTGAGGAGGAGATGGAACCAGCGGACAAACAAAGATCTGTTACACAGCGACCAGGCTCAGGACGCTCTCAATGGATCTATAGGTCGTCTCCATCAACGAATCCAAATTCAATTCGGGCAGTGATGGCAATCGTGTAGGTATGTGGTGAACGCCACTTACTGTCACACAGCTGCTTTCGCCGTATTGCGGAAAATCGCTTCCACAACTTACTGGATGGTATGGTGCGCCATTGCATAA
>BMAV01018381.1:0-41629 GCA_019973955.1 Trichonephila inaurata madagascariensis
AATCCCCCCTTAGCTTACGGAATCACCCCGACATATCATCAAAGGATGGTATGTCCCCAATATATTTAATATATATATATATATAGAGACATGTTTTTGAGTCAGAAACCGACTTATTTTTTAAAAAAAGGAACTTTTATTTGATGAAAGTTAGACATCACTACAAAAGGGAGGAGAGAAAAACGAACTTCCCCCGGGGTTAACATTTAAAGACGCGATCGGGGATTTCAGAGGTAAATTTAAATGCGACATAGGGGGCTATTAAATATAACGATCGGGAATTGACATTTTTTGGGGAGGCCATATATTGGGAAGAAATAAATGGGTGATTAGTTTGATACTTAAAGAGGTAAAAAAAAAAATAAAAAAGTTAATTACTAGATATGGAATTTAATTTTAATCTAATTTAATTATCTTTACATTTGCCCCCCAATTTTTAAAAAGGGGGAGTCCCCATTTTTCTCTTTTCAAACAAATAATTTTCAAATAAAACTAAACAATACATTAACATCATTTATAAAACACAAAACACACAGTAGAAATATTTATGTAAAAGGAATACAAAATTAAAATGCCTAAAAATGATGGAAAATATAACAACAAACGTACTGACACTTTCAAAATATTAACTGATAAAAATAAATTTTCCGAAACATATAACTGAAGATTACTTGTTCAAATCTATTCGACATCCAGAATAAGACTACGTTTCCTCCTTTTCCCTTCATAATAATAATTGTTTTAAAGCGCAGATAATGTTTAAAAAAATTATATTGGAAAATAATATCATATCAAACAATAAGATAGTAGATATAAAAAAATGATATCATACAAATATTAAAATACAAATTTTTGTAAAAAATCTTCTCTGGCGCCATCATATATAGTAATATCTTATAGTGTTATATAACATTTTGCATATATGAAATACATTTTTTAAAAAGATAATCAAAAATATAGACACTAATAAAATGAAATTATTAATAATAGGAAAACGGTGTACAACAACTTATGCACTACTCAGAAAATAAACTATTCTTTTTTCATATGCGTTATAAACTATAAGAATATAGGAAAAAAAAATATAATATTTATAAGTTTAAAAGATTTTAAATAATTGAGTCAAATGTGGACTCTTATATCTCATTTTAATTTTTTATAAAAATTTTCCAATATTTCATTTTGAACTTAACAATATCGCATACAATATTTTTTGAATCTCTTCATAACCCTAAGTATTCGTTTCATAGACAAAATTTTTATTTTTTCTTTTTTTTACACATTCACTAAAAATTTATATCACACTACTTAATTTTTTGAACAAATCCAAAAAATCTGCGGATCAAATCACAGATATTCAGGGATGCTAATAAAAAAACAATAAGAGGTGTATATATCAAACTAAACACGTTTGTCCTCTTAAATTTTCAAACAAACCAAAATTATAATGATTGTATTCTCCCCTTATCCACAAATATCCAAAAATGTTTAAGTTTTTAAATTAATTTTAAATTTAGAAGAAAAAAGTGAAAAAATGAATCTTGATATATGGATGGTATATCAAAACACACAATTTCAAAATTAAAAATTTAAATGACTAAAAAAGTTACTGCTGAATAAAATAATTAACAACACAATAATATTCAGTGGGAAAAAAAAGCAACATTTTACTTTTGTTTCTTATAAAAAACAATATCCCTATATTGACATTAGTCAATTTTCTAAAACTTAATTTTATATCTTTTAAATTTAAAACACCAATTTCTTTTAAATGTTAACTCATTGACATCTTAAGATAAAAATTTTTGAGAAGTATGTTAAAATTTCCGTATGATAAACCTATACACTTTGTATTCTCAATTAAAATATAAAAAATATCTCATTTAACATAACTATATTATAAAAAAAATACATATCATATCTTATTCCCCTTTTTAAAGTTCTGTTCAACAAAACTGAATATTTTAATATTAAATTGAAAATATAATTTAACCGACATCCACTTCGTAGCGGCAGAAACCCTTGGTGAACGGTAATCCAGATGTTGCGTTGTGATTCCTAGTAAAATTTTATTTATTTAATTTTCTTTCATGTCGGTACGTCACTATTGTAAATCGATGGTGGTAAAAATTTACGGATTATTGAACAGACTTCCCCCGGGAAAAGATTTTTTTTATTTTCTGGCGGCAGGTGTTGCCCCCCTTTCATCCGGATTATATGGGATTCCGCTTCTCTTTTTTTTATTTTTTTTGCCTTGAACCCTTTAACTCACGGCAAACGCGGCCCTTCAGCAAAGACAAAATGTTCAGGGTAAAGACGGTTTCTTCTTGGGGGTTTAAAATTGCTTTTTTTATTCGCGATAATCAGGTCCCTTTGCGTAAAAAAATATTGTTCGACGGGTCCCATAATCGTTATTAAGAGTACTTTTTTCGGGTTGGTATACTTGGGGTTTTCAGCAAAAGATGTACAGCACAGTCGGAATCCCATAAAATTTCTATAGCACTTCTTACAAAAGTGAATTGGAAGTTTGTTTTAATTTAAAATTATTTTTCTACTAAGAATAGCTTTTTTTGTTAAAATTGAAACATTTCAGATGATCCTGTCGACTTTATTTTTGACATGATTTGTGAGTCAGAAACAGACTTAGTTTTTAAAAAGAGGAATTTTATTTGATCAAAGTTAGACATTATCTGACGCAAAGAGGCCGAGAGAGAAACGAAAACCACTGAAATATATATATATATATATATATATCTTGTTTAAATTTTCAGTAGTTAATAAAATACTTTCTATTCATCCATTCAAGTTCAAATACAATTTTTTAAAATTTGTAGTGGATGACATTTGATTTAAATGCAGATTTTTCAATTATTAACTCATTAATTAAATTAAAAAATGAATAAATAATAACAAACAGAAATAATAGTCCAACAGCATATATAGATTGGAATATTGTTCGTTATGTGCATGTTGTGCGCAATGGATAGTGAGTTGGATTTCAAATACAAAGGACGTGGGTTCAAATTTGCCCTGGTATCGCCTAATTTCTCAGAAAGCGATTGCTTTTTACTATACTATTTTGTTAGAATAATTAATTTATTATTTATTATTATTTATTCATTAAATAATAATGAATAAATATTTACAAACAAAAAAATTGTCCAACTCCATATATGGAAAAGAAAATGGAAAATTGCAAAAAAAATCCCTTTCTATTTTGTCACTTAATATAGTGATTCTTTGAAATATGTATACATATTTATAATAATTAATTGTAACTGTTTAATAAATAGTAACTGAAATAAAATTTTTCTTTGTTGAAAGTAGGAATTGACTTAATTTTTTTTATTACTTGATTTTAATTGAAAAATAGAAAACTTTAAAATCTAAGACTCTTTTCGAAAAATTTCAAAGAATTTTCATTGGAAAAGGATGGTTGCTGAAATTTTGTAAATAATAAAGCATATAAAAATCAAAAAAGACTTTTTTTTATTGTTTTACTATCTTAACTTCAAAAAGAAATAAAATTTGGCTCCCAGTCAAAAGCTACAGGAAAAATACACTGCTGGCCACCGTAAATGCGACACCCTTGAAGGAAGCATGCAAATAACATGAAATTTTCAACATGCATTAGTGGAGGAGATATGCAAATGATTAGAATTTCAGCGCAGACAGAAATCCCACGCGCCTGTGGCGCCACCTCAAAGCGCTATTTAAGGCTTGGACGTTTCGAAGATTTCAAGTTCGGCAATTGTGTTTTTCTTGTGTTTTTTCAAAAAACGATCAGTTATGTCTCGAAGAAAACAGCGATCAGCTTTTGATCAAGTATTCGAGTTCGACAGAGGAAGGCTGGGGGTCTATCGAGATTGTGGATTATCTTTCAGGGAAATCGGTAGTCGTGTTGGACGTAATACGGATATGTGACCGTTGGATGCAGGAGGGTACGATGGATCGACGTGGTCGATCGCATCCACCTCAGTGCACAACTTCACGTGAGAACAGGCAAATTGTGATTATGGCAGTGACGGATCGCTCAGTCACATCACGAACCATAGCACAACACATTGAGTCTGTAACGCATCATTAAGTGGCTGCGCATACTATTCGACGCCGTTTACAGCAGAGTGGTCTGTCCGAGAGTCATCCATTGCTTAGTCTACCCTTGACACTGAACCTCAGACGTCTCCGCCGCCAATGGTGCGATGAAAGAAGGATGTGGGCGGACGAATGGAATGAAGTTGTCTTTACTGACGAGTCACGCATCTGTCTGCAACACCACGATGTTTGGATTCGAGTCTCTAGACACCGTGGAGAGAGGATGCTGAACCGCTGCGTTATGCACCGCCACACTGGTCCTGCACAGGGTATTATAGTATGGGGCGGTATTGGATATCACTATCTCACTCCTCTAGTACGCATTGCCGCAACTTTAAACAGCCAGCGCTACAACTCCGAGGTGTTGGAGCCAGTTGTACTTCCTTACCTTCAGGGCTTGGCCACAGCCATATTTCAACATGATAATGCGTGACCACACAGGGCATGCATTGCCTAAAGGTTCTTCGTCAATCACCAGATTAAATTACTTCCTTGGCCGTCTCGCTCTCAGGATCTTTCGCTGATAGAAAACATGTGGTCTATGGTTGCTCAACGATTGACCCAGAATACACCCCCAGCTGCCACACCAGATCAACTTTGGCAACCTGTGGAAGCTGTTTGGTCTGCCGTACCCCAAGAACACATAAAAATCTCTTTGAATCAATGCCGAGGGGTGTGGCAGCGGTGATCTCCAAGAATGGCGGCTACTCTGGCTACTGATTCTGGCAAGAACCACACTTCACAGAAGTCTATAAATTTAAACATTTGATACTTGGTCAACATGTTATCACAAAAAAAAATTTTGTTGTCTATGTCTTTTCCCTTTTTTTGGTTTGCATTTACGGTGGCCAGCAGCGTAGGAACAAAAGGAATTTCTTAATGAAAGAGAAAAGAAGAAGTTGGAAAGAATTATTGCCGTAGAAAAGTCTTTGCCTCAAAAACCTATGGCAAAGAAACTATAGTTATAGCAATCGACAATTTATGGTCAGATAAGGAAAATTGTTTATATAAAAGTAAATATTCCTTTCTGTCATCAAATGTCTGTTAAGACCGTAAAAAAATGAAGAAAATGCTCTTGGCCGCTGTATTTAATGCTATGCAAAAGTAGATACAAAGCATGGACAATTTTTGAAGTATAGTTTCATCCGTCATTCATAACTGTCAAAACGAAGATTCAATATATTTGAAGCAAAAAACGTCGCAAAGACGTAGCTGTTTTGAAAAAAGCAAGTTGGCCGTCGGGCGTTGTATGGAAGTAAATGTCGTCTCAAAGATTAACAAAACCATTTTTTTGCTGAACCAAACTTTAAAAATGATGCTAAATAATATGAGAATAAAATTTTGATATAAAAAAGTAAACGTCTTTACCCTCAAGGAATCTATGTTTTTCACCAAGATTCTGTATATGTAGGATATCCCACAGCTAATTTTGTAAAAGGTTAGCTCATGTCCCTTTCCAGAGGATGTCACGCTGCAAAACGTCGTTGGGGAATCCCTGGCTATTTAATTATTTTTTCAGGGGTCCACCGAGATAGACAGGATATGATACAAAAAATATGCATGAACATGGAAATTCAATACAATATTATTATAATTATTTTTAAAAGAAAACTCTGCTTTAATACAATAGAATATAATTATAATTATTAAAAAAAACCTCTAAAAATTGGGGGTAGTGAATATTACCTTCGTCGCACGGAAGGGCTTTTGGCGACGGGACCACGTTTTTGAACCATGGTCCATTGAGGGTGGACGACACCTAAAACCTCTACAAAAAAGGAGACGGGGTTTGCCTCTTGTGGGGTTTTAAGAGTATTAAAAAATATTTTTAAAAAATTTTCATGGAACTTTCTAGTAAACGTTTATTTTCAAGTAACATTTTATAAAAAAAATGAAAAAAAAAAATTAATAATAAAAAATAAAAACTTTTCAATAAGTAAAGTTCACAACATTTAAAACAAAAACGGGAAAAGTTTAAAATTTCCCCTCAAGTTCAAAATTATTTTTCAACTGAATTGCTGTGATCATAATTTATGTTGAAACCCTTTTTTATATTTTTTTCAAATTTGGGAAAAATTATCCCAAAGTACAATTTGCTTGGTGGTGAGGGGCCCAAGTCCCCGTTTGCAGACCCCGCCCAACCCCTTTTGGTAAAAACCCACTGACTCCGGGTTTTTTTTTTGGAACCAAGAACTCATTTCTGACAATTGGGTTTTTTTTAAAATAAAATAAATTTCTTAACTTCCTGTTTTAAACCCAAGAAAACAATATTTGTCTCTTTTTACTTTTTCACTAAATAAAAAGTTTTTCCTATGTTTTTAAAATGTATGCCCTAAAAATAAAAAATTTTCCCGGGTTAATTAAAATTAAAAAATACATTTTAAATTTTAAAAATGAAACCAAGAGAAAAAAAAATCTTTAAAAAAAGGGGGTTAAAAGCAATCAGATTCTTTTGACTAAAAAATGAACTAAAAAAAATTAAATAAAAGTTTAAGAAACTTTTAACAAAAGAAATTTTCATAAAAATTTTAAATTTAAACAAAACTTATTATGTCTTTGAGAATTTATTTCTAAATTCTTCTTTAAAGGGATTTGACGGAAAAAATTTTTTGAGAAACGATATAATTTTTTTAATATTATTCAATTAAAATTAAGAGTTTTTAAAAAAAGGTCATAAATTCAGTATTTTAACCAACTAAAATTTTTAAACTTTTTTTTTTTAAAGAGTATAAATTTCCGCAAGGGAAACCAAAAAAAAATTTAATTTATTGCTATTTCTAATTCCCGTTTTAATTATCGGTTTTTTTTAAAATTTTCTTTTCCCCAAAAAGGCAAGAAAAAAAACCCTTCATTAATGAATAAAATTTTTTTTCCTTTTATTAAGTTAAATTTTTTGTGAAGGGGGGGAAAAAAAATGACCCAATAATGTAATGGGATAAAGTAAAAAAATTTAAAAAAGTAATTAGTGAAAAAATAAATTTTTTTTTATTTTTGCATTTTATAAATAAAAATGTTTAACACTTTGTTTTCTCAAATTTTTTTTCCGTGATAAATATTTAATCATTTTTTTTCATCCCCCTTTCAATAAAAATGTATTGAATTCAATAATACTAACCCTTTTATCTAAAACTACGATACGACTTTAACCTTTTTAAATTCCAATTTGCGTATATAAGCTTTCGCTCAATAAAACGTTAATTTTCCCCCAAAATTTTATAAACGTTTTTTTCCAAAATACCCTCTTTTTTTGTGCAATGTATCCTTTTAAAATTATACCGAGGCTTTTGGGAAAGCAATAAAAAGGAAAATGGACAATGTTTGGGGAGAAGGCTTTTTTCTTATTTAAAAAATTTTTTGCTTTCTTTAGTCCCCAAATACATCATAACACGCACCTACTTTGGGAAAAAAGGTTTGGGATTGGAAAAAGGAAACGGAAAACTTCAAAACGGCAGTTAAGGGGAAATTTTATAAACCATACAAATTATCAAGATAAGTGTTAATTTTTGTATATAATATTTTATATATGACTATCCCATGGGGTCACTAATAATTATTAAAATTGTTCTTATACTAATATTTTTAAATTAATGATCAACATGTAATATATCAGTGTAAATATGTATTTTATTTTTTATTATTTCAGAATGTTTTGCTTGTTTTCTTTCAGTAAATTAAGAATTTTTTTAATTCTTTTATTTTCGACTTTTCAATATGCTCGCGCCCCCCTTGTAGAATTGTTACGCCAGCCAAAGGGGGCGGGCCCCACAGTTTGAGAAACGCTGTGTTAACAAATTAACCCTCTAAGTGGCCTGCACTTAAAGTCTTGCCATTCTGGAGATGCTTCAAAAATGCACCGTACATATTTTTTTGCTTTCAGGTGGGGTTCTCAAAAGCGGTTGAGCCGTTCTCTTAAGAATTCGGCTCGGCCGCTTTTGGGAATCTTACTTGAAGGCAGAAAAAGCATCTCTGGGGAATGGCGGAAATTTATGTGCAGACCGATTGGAGGGTTAATGCAAGAATTTTTGAAACTCCGTTTTGTACGATTTTCAACTATACTCTGCATAAAGGAATCCATATACCGCAAATTCCAGTGTATAACGGGCACATGTATTTTTAAGCTGAGATTTTTATTTTTTAGATATATTCGCTGTATAACACGCACCCCTTCTTTTACGAAGAAACCTGAAACGTACACATGCAAAGCTCTTATGTTTTAACGTCATTTATTCGAGGTATTTTTTGAAACTTTAGAAAAAAATAGTTTACTTTTATAAAACTACAACCCTCTCTCTTTAAGTTTATAGGGAATGCCATTTCTTTCAAATAGACGATATTTCGATATATGTAGAAATCTAATTTTTTAATACTTATCTCTTTCTTTGTTTCAGAAGCTGTCGTTTTTATACCCAACATATAACGCGCACCCGTAAATTTCCATCTTATTTTTCGTGTTTAAAGTGCGCGTTCTACGCCGGATTTTACGGTATATAAAAGAGAAAAGCGAATCACTCCTCATGATATCTCCAGAACAATGAGACCTACACACCTGAAATTTGGTTAGGCGTGTTTCTTACATGGAGTAGAAATCCACTACGAAAGGTCTTTGCGAAAATCGACCCCCCATGGAGGGTTTCAAGGAGTTAAATGCTTTTTATAGATTACTATTCCAGCTTTTGAAGTATTAGACCTACAGAGGGGTTAAAGGGGCGTTATAGAAAAATATTCCTGTTTTTGAACTATTAGACTTAAACACGTGAAATTTGGTAGACATTTTCCTTTCATGGAGTAGAGATTGACTACGAAAGTGTTGTGAAAATAGACTTACAAGGAATGTTGCGAGGGCATTAGTGGTGTTATAGATAAATATATTCCCTTCTGAACTATTAGATCTCTACAGCCTTGACACTTAGTAGGAACGTTCCTTTCGCGTGAAGTAAAAATCTCCTACAAAAGGGGGGAGTTCTGTTGAAATCGAATCTCGAAGGGCGTTATAAATAAATATTTTTGTTTTCGTACTATTAGATCTATAGACTTGAAATTTGATAAGCCTGTTTCTTTCGTTGAACAGAGAACTGCTAAGAATAGATTTCACGGAAATCGACTACTACGGGGAAGAGAGCGAGAAGAGTTAGATGTATGGAGGTGTATTTATATAAAAAAAAATTTAGTTTTTGAGCTACTAGACCTATAGTATGTAAATTTGTTGCGCATATTTTTTTTTTTGTTAAATAGAAATTTGTTCAGAACGAATCTTACAGAAATCGACTCTCAAAGTGGGTTACGTGGCTTGTTGTTTAAAAAACCTCCATTGTTTTTTTTAAACTGTTAAATTTAGCAATCATGTTTTTTCATTAAGTAGAAATCCACTAAGAATGGGTTTTGCGAAAATCCACTTTGGAGTACAAATTATGAGAGCATAAAAATAACTTTACTTCAATTTTAGAAATTGATTTGAATTATTATTTAAATATCCTGTCTTTTTTAAATCAAGAGGGTAGAGTTATAAGAATGTTCTTCAATACAATCGAACGCTTAATGCTAAGACTTAGGTATCAATATATTTAGGTATCAATTATAGATATCAATTATAGGTATCAATTATAGGTATAAATAAAGTTATCAATTATAGGTGTTAAATTGGGGTATCAGTATATAGGTTAGGTATCAATATATAAGATTAGGATGTTTAGGATTAGGTGTCAACATATATCCTGTCTTTTTTAAATCAGGAGGTAGATTTATAAGAATGTTTTTGAATACAATTGAACAATTGAATGCTTAAGGCTAGTTCTTAGGTTTCAATGATTTTTATAAAAAATATATATAAAAAGTGTGAATTCATACAATATCATTAAATAACCAGCGAAGTGGACGGGTAAAGGTTAGTGTATATATATATATATATATATATATATATATATATATATATATATATCACAGAATTTCTTGTATTCTTCCTCGAAAATATTGTTATAATTATGATCACAATATGGCAGAGAAATTTTGGCACTTGCGTACAGTTGCAATCTGTCGGCGATATTGGATAGAGCCGTAAGAATTCTAAAAAAAAATATGCTGGTGGTAATATGGAGTAAGTAGTCGAAAAATACTATAATAAAAATAATAACTATAAATAAATAATAATCAATAAAAGAAAAAGGGTAACTTAATTTTATTTAATTATTTTATTATTATTAATTTTATATTATTTTTAAGTATTTTAATGATATAAATATATTATTTATTATTATATTATTATTTCAGAATTCAATAAGTCCCCAATTTGCATTTTAGGATTAAAGCTTGAAATTTCAACGGATGGTTAGGCTTAGAAGCATGAGGCGAAGAAATATAAAATGAGGCATATGGTTGCCAATTCTGTGCTTATGAAACGTGAAATATGGTTGCAAATTTGGTGAGTTATCTTTAAAGTTGGCATGGTTGCGAGATAGTTAGTAAGTACCAAAATTTGAAATAAGTATTTAAAACGAAATGTGAAAAATGCTCATATAATCATCGCGTATTAATAAACACCCAAAGAAAAAGTTATTAAACAGTCATTTTGACGATGTAATCAATCAAAGGACTTTGCGTCGCATCTTTACCAATCTGCTTACAGACTGGTGTGAGTGAGCTTTATAGTTTATTCGAAAAGGATTTTGCCCCTGATATTTAGGAACAATAAAAAAAGGTGGGCAAGCGCGCGAGTAAATATAACATTCTGTGTAAAGTAGTTAAAAGTCAATTTTAGTATTTACAAGCTTAAAATTGTAAACAAATGTTGTTTGTAAAAAGTTTTATCTTTTAAATAACACTTTTATTTTGATATTCAAACATAAATATATTATTAAACAAGTAATATAAAAAATAGTTTTTAAGTCAATTACTACTTAGATCAACGAAGAAAAATTTTATTTTAGCTACTTTTTATTAAATAGTTACAATTAATAAAAATATGTATATACAAAGCAAGCGTTTGGATTCGAGCGGAAGTCACTTACCCTGTCCCTGACGTTCCTGTCTTTCCCCTTTACTGAGGTGCGATTGAGCACACAAATTCTACATTGCCTTGCCCCATCTGATTACGACCTGGAACGGACTAACGGACATTCTATTGATTATAGAAAATAAACCTTTATCAGAGGAAGCTGCCACTTCCAATGACCAAGTACAAAATGCTAAATCACCTCCTGTGCCACCCAGTGTACGACCGACCGAGGAATTCATCACTGACAATGCGCGGCAATATCTGAGCTACTTAAACTCCGAGCGGCCTACGCAGCCGGCGCCCGCAAAATCGCCATTATTCCATCTACCCGAGACGAGTACAGCCACTTCCAAGGCAAACTCGAAAGCATTTACAACAAACTAATTACCGTTAGAGACTCTCTAGATTTCCCGCTTTTTAGTATCCCACCAAACCAGGTGGCACTAGACAAAATAGTTGCTAGGGTCACTTCAAAGAGAAAGAAAGCCGCTACTTCTACTGAAAATAATACTTCGAACAAATCAAGTAATGCACCCAAATCACTGGTCAAGATGGAAACCCGCAAAAGGGCGACTGTTGACAAGGATGGTTTTAGATTCACCGAAGAAACAGACCATTGCTTAATAGTAAGCCTTTTCTTTCTTCCCCTGCCCCCATCTTAACGCATCCAAATACCTCTGCCCCATCAGCCCTTCCATAATCCTTTCTAATACTTGAGGAGGTGGAGATTGAATTTGATACCGAGCAAGCAGCTACGGCTGTCTCTTCTAGGGTTAAAATCCTGCCATTCTTTATCCAGCCAAATCCAGATTGGACCGACCTTATGGTTTTGCTCATAGCGCCCCACACTTCAAAGTAAATTATCAGGGCTTTTCCCTGAGAAATACTGTTCAAAGCGAGGAGGAATATAGAAAAGCTTTCCACATATTTCAGGCACGAACAAATCGATTCAAATCTTTCATGTTAAAATCGGAAGACCACTCAAACTTATTTTGAGAGGACTTCCCACTTCCACCGAACTTGAACCCGTTAAAAAGAAATTGAGTCGGAGGTTTTCAAAATTCACAAAATTTCCCGTTCTAAATTCCCAAAGCAAAGCCCCAATGCCTTGAAAAATAATAATCAACTTCGGTCTCCTCATATTTACCGTACCACAGACCCTAAACTACCTTACTTCAAAGTTGTCTCGGGACAAATTCCGGCAAACCAACCAAGAAAAAAATATAAAAATAATAATGATCAAAATTTTTCGGCTCTCTTCTGTTTTGGTCATTTCCAATGATACAGGAGTAGACCAAAATTTACTAGCAAAAGCATTTCGGCAGACTCTCTCTGCACAAAGAAATCTAAATGATGCTAACGAGAAAGCCTGCGTAATTTTTGAAGCGTACGTAGCAATAGTACAAGGGCGCAATTACACCCCAATGCTCACAGCTTAACATTCAATTCCAACGTGCAATCTTTGTCGATTTGCTTCTGAAATGCGAACGGACTTCTACCCAAAATTTGTGAAATCCGCGACTTTGTATCAGAACAGAACCCTGATCTGTTGTTAGTTCAAGAAACGAAACTACAACCTGTGGTCTAGATCCCCTTATTGCGAATTATCGTCTTCATAAAGACGACAGAAATTATTTTCCACGTACTCGAACAGACGGAGGTACTGCTATTTACTGCAAAAATAATTACGATCATAACAAAGTTTCATTACCGACTTCGCGGTATATGGATGCAACCGCAATCGAAATTAAATTTAATAATTTCCCCCCCTATCCGAATTGTTTCAGCGTACGCTCGAAACACCCCGAAAAATAACAGAAAATTCCCTGATAAAGATTTTCTCAAAATTCTTAATTCTGGCCAAAATATTATTATTGCTGGAGACTTAAATGCCGCGCATCGTGCGTGGAGTAACGCTAGATCAAATGCATTTGGCTATGCTCTTCGCAAAATTGTTAATATTAAACCGAATGTGAGATTGGCACCCACACACTCCTGCACATATCAACGCTAGCTCTAGACCGGGGCAAGAGATTCTATTATTGATCAGCAGTTCTTAAAAATATCCCCTTCAATCATGATATTAGAGTTATAGATGATCTTGTGAATCAGATCATCTACCGGTCATTCTTACTCTATATACTGGCTCTGCTCTATTTAAAATTACGGATCAACTTTCCACCAATTGGGAGAACTTCAAATTTCTTTTAAATAACAATCCACTCCCCATCCCTCCTTCCTCCAGCAGTGACGGCCTCGAAATTGGGCAATTAGAAGGCTTGGAGAAAATATCTCTGAAGCTCTTATAGAAGCTTCAAAACCAAAATTTAAACAACCCATTAAACTCCCTCCGAAATTAAAGCTAAAATTCACCACAGAAATCGTTTTTGGAAATTTTGGCAACGTACAAGAGATCCTGCAGTGAAATCCCGAATTTCGAACACTCAGTCGTGAGGTTATGTAAGACATTAGACCTTTTCCCAATCTCGTTGGGAATCTCAATAGCGGCACTTACGCCGGAGACAGACTCTTTGGAGGGAAAACCTCCCTATACAAAAACCACCTCAAAACATTCCCTCCTAAGGCGCACTTAGCGGGGTAGCAAATCACCCTCTGGAGAAGGCGGAAGTGATTGCCGACAGCCTTCAAAAAGCAGTTCGAACCCAACACTGAAGCTGAAAACGAATGTTTTACAGCTCATACACAAAGGAAACTTAAAAGATTCCGGATGCTCCTACCTGTCTAGACCTGGAAAACACAAAGCCAGGAAGTACAGGAATATATTAAAAGCTTAAGATCAATAAATCTCCTGGATTTGATTTAATTACAAATCGCATCCTAAAAATCTCCTCAAATTCGTTCTTTTAGTCATGTTGTTCAATCTATTAATGGAGAACTGTCCTTTCCCTAAATTGGAAGACTGCCGTGTGGTCCCCATACTAAAACCCCAAATTTTGATGATACTCAACCTCAAAATTACGTCCAATCTCGCTACTCAGTAGCGAGCAAAGCGTACGAATTTGTTCTTTTGAATCGCCTGAATCAGACTGAATATCCAGGAATATTATTATTCCTGAACAGCATGACTTTGTTACACAGTGCACCACGTAACTCAGTTACTAAGAGTTACTGAGCTGATTCATCACCTTTCATAATAACCAGGCCACGGGATGTTTTGTGGACACAGCCAAAACCTTTGATAAAATTTGGCATGATGGCTGCTATCTAAGATGGATCGACTTGGGGTTTTTGGAACAACTCATCGAAGCCTGGCAACGACTGGAAAAAAAGGTTTAATTCATCTAAAGCGCATGCATCCTCTTTACGAGAAAGCGGTGCATCGGAAACCTCCACATGTCAACATTTTTAATCAGCCTGTCCCCTGGGTTACTGAATATAAGTACCTGGGTTTAATACTTGATACTAAATTAAACTTTGCTTAAACACATCCCTTCCTTCCACCAAAGGCGGTGGAATGAAACACCTAAATCGCTTGATTTCTCCCAGAGCAAGCCGCATTAGGGTACAAAGGTTCTATTATACAAATCCATTTTTTCGCCCCTTCACGTTGTACGCTTCTCCCATCTGGGCAGGGTGGCAGTTACTCACCTGAAAAGATTGCACACTTTTCAAAACATTCAACTGCGTAGGCAACAAACGCACCTTGGTTTTGTCAGCGGTCTTCATAAGAGATCTTCATGTTCCGCCGCTCTTGATTTCATCAAAAAAAATCGAAAAATTTTTTCACCGGTTACACAGATTTCAAAAAGAATCTAGCGGAAATCCGGCTTACATTTAATTCTATTCCTGGCTCTTCCTAGGCCCAAGAGCAGTTCTTAAACACTCGTATCAACACTTCCCAGCTCTTGGAAAAGGATGCGAATGTCTTGATCAATTAAAAATATGAGCTTTATTGTTACACTTAGTTGTCTTCTTTTTGCAAAACTTCACCACTCTAATTATTCCCCTCCCCGCGCCTGCAAGTTTTTTGATCGCGTTTAGTGTAGCACTTCATCCCTCATGACTTATTTCAAACTCCTCTACCCTTATTTTTCTTCCAAGTGTTTATTTAAAACTTCCTTTCAATAACCACCGCGTTATTTAGGTAACGTGTAACGACAAAATTTTATTCTCTTAATCCTTGTTAAAAAAATCTATCCCTTCTTCTCCTCGTTCCGTCAAAAGATGCGGCAGACGGGTTGAAAAGACGAGCTTTGCTGTCGGGATGTGATTCATTTTTCTTCGTTCTCCCATGAAATTGAAACAGAAACTAAATCAACTGGGGGGTTTCCACCCACCCTCCAAGCGTTATTGCCCACATTTAATGTGGACTGCTTTTTATTTTTATATGTAACTTCAACAAATTGTTCTCTTTTTTAATTTATTTATGAGTGGGTAATAGAGCTATCTCTAAGGTTCCACGAAATTTTACTTAACCGTTACCATATGTATATCATAGACAGAATCACAACATTAAGTGGTAATTAATTTTTTTAAATTTTTATTAAAGTATCGTATTTGTCCTTTTTAATTTCAGTCAACCCGAATGATTTAACCCCGTGAGAAAACCTTTTCAAGATTTGACCAAGTCGCCAAAAGGTCGCTAAGTATGTGGCGTTTTAATTCTTTAAATAATTAGTTTTAATCAATTAATTGTTATTAATTATAATTAAATTATTGTATTGTCATCCAAAATGATAATGTATATAAAATTTCAGCTCAATTCAGCGCTTTAAAATGTATTTTATTAACGATTTAAAATTTCACCAAGATAAATAAATAAATATACAAATATATAAATAAATAAATATATAGACAGTGCGAGCTAATAGTAGGAATTGAAAAATTATTTTCAATGGTACTTTAAATAGTAAAAATGTTTAATATCAAATCACTAATCTTCGCTATGTTTCCCTTGAAAAAAGACCTAACTGAACTCTCAGCTCAATCATGACTTTTCAGGACGTTTCCAATATCAGCCCAATCTCTTATGACTGAGTGAGTGTTAAATCGCTCTAAGCATAGAACTCTAGATATTGAGCCACTACCAAGTAACGAGGACGACACATGAGTTAATACTTAACCTCTCCAAGCTTCCACACTCCTCCACGTAATGCAGTTGAGTGTCGACAGGCTAACATGTATCAGCTCCTCTATAAGGTGGATCTTTAGCACTAACCAGATTCGAACCCAGGATTCGTTTAATAATACAACTGCAAAAGTTCGCTGTCAACGAAACTCGGCAACATCGAGTCGATATTGAATTAGAAAATACAACAAATTTTAATTCCTCAAATTACAAGTTTAGTTCTTAAAACGCTTTTATAAGTTTCGCTTGTATGCAACAGAATGTTTGAGCTCCATTTTTACCCACTTTAAAAGGTCAGATTAATTCCAAATTTTGCATACTTGTCAAGAATCGCAAAGACAATACAATGATTTAAAATTTTTGTTCAGTTGTCTTGATCAGGATAATCATTATTATCAATTTCCCATTTCCAGGTTTGGCGACTGAAAGATTAAGTTAAGACCCTAAAGCAAAAACACTAATGGGTATTCCATAATTCTAAAGAAAAATGAAGTACATAAGTTCAATTCATCAATGAATAAATGATAGTTTAAAAAAAAAGTGTGTGTGTACTTATATACGCACTTAAGAAGTTATACTTCTTTGGCGTAACACGATTAAAATCTTTCTAAAAGTCTTAAGCAGGGCAAGCTGGGCCAAGGACGAAAGGCCATCACGAGCAGAGTTGAACGATACTAACCTTCAGTCAATCGGACCAGCCAAACCTGAGGTAATCACGATTTAAATAAATTTATACACCCCCGCATAGGGACAATAGGACCAATAATATGGGGAGGGGGCCGAAGGTGGGAATGATCTGTCCCGTTCTTTGTGTATTTCTAGACAAAGATTTTTCGTATTCATTCCTACGGAACGCTAAGCAAGTTTTTAGTTGACGTGGGGGTATAGCTCAGTGGTAGAACATTCGACTGCAAATCGAGTGGTCCCCGGTTCCAACTCGCATGTTCCCTTCTTCAGGGAAGTGAGGAGAAATATTTGTTTGAGAAATTCGAAGGCGGGAATGATTTGTCCCGTTCTAGACAAAGGATTTTCGCATCCGTCCGGTGTGCGCGCGCATTGTAAAAATTTACCCTCATCCTATTTCTCTCGCTCCCCAAAAGAAGTATAACTTCAAATAAATTAAAAGAGAAAAAAAAACTTTTTTAAAAACAAGCTTTTATTTAAATGGTCTAATAAGAATAAAATAAACTTTTCTTTTAAACCTTTTTGCAATCAACTTATAAAGTCATTACACAATTTATGATATAAAAGCTTGTCGCGAGATTTAAGTACTCGTATTTAATTAGTCTGAAAATTTTAAAAATTAAAATCATTCAGATAAAGTTATTAAATTTGTGCTTGTTTATCTACACAGGTAAATTTCGCTACAAGCTTTTATATAAATTGTGTAACGACTTTATAAGTTGATAGCAAAAAAAGTTTTAAAAGAAAAGTTTATTTTATTCTTTTTAGAGCATTTAAATAAAAGCTTGTTTTTAAAAAAGTTTTTTTCTTTTCATTTATTTTTTACTTTTTAGCTATCGCTGGACAGATCATTCAATGCAATATTGTTGCAAGGTCGTTTGCCAGTTATATATTTTTGAACAGTCCAGCTAAGAGGTACTAAACCTTTTTTCCCGCCAGGCCATATATATGATAGATATTTCACTCGGGCCGGAACAATAGCATAAAGAAAAGGGGGGATAAACACTGTTAGAACAAAACAACATTGGATAAAGCAATATTAATTAAAATATTAAAACTGTTTTCGTTTTTTACTATAATACTATATTTAAAACGAAAAAGACAATTTTTTTTTAAAATCCGTATTTTTAAACCAAACATTTTCAATTTTTATGCAGAATTTGGATAATACTATGCTACGAACGAAAAAATATTTTCGTGCGATTATACTTAAAAATGACGAAGTTTTTAAATGCTTTATTAAATATTAAAGTATTTTTTGTGTAAAATCGTAAAAAAATGTTTTAGACATTTTATTTTTTAAATGACTGATTCTAAAAGAGGAAAGCTTTAACTTTCTTCGTGCAGAATATCGATTCGATAACATGAAAAAAAAATCATACGGAATGATTTAGAAATAATTTTCATGAAAACGCATCGATTTTGACTCATTTTAGAAAAGACTGTAAAAAATAGGAAATATGATTATTTTTTAAAAATAATTTTACCATATCGTGGTGAAATAAATGATCTTTTCGATCAGGTAATTATTTCTTTTTCTTTGTTTGATAGAAAAAATAAGACGGATTTTGAAAAAAGGTCGAATAATCGGAAGTTCTTTAAGCTCAATCCGATAAGTTGATCGGCAGAATAAAAAGCTAACAGGGGTAAAATGTTTTATATTAATATCTATTTAACTAATTGCGATATCACAATATAAAAAATCAAAACATGCATTGTCATCCAAACTAAACGTGTGTACAAAATTTCAGCTCAATTGGTTGAAGAAATCAGCTTCAAAATTGAGTTTTACAGGATTCAAACAGAAAACATTACTTTAATTAATATGTACACTATTAAAATTCGAAGGTAAGCAAATCGTATGCGACTATAAGACTAGGTGTATCTTCTCACGAACCGAACGACGCAAAACTCGCCGATGGTACAAAAATATTGGGAATTATAGAAGGAATCCGTTTGGAGCATTTATGTTCCAAAAGTGCAATTTGTTAAAAAGATATTAGTTGAAAACCTTAAAACAAATAATTATTGCTAATTTTTTCCCCGCCAGGCGGCGAAGTCCCAATTTTCCGAACTTTTATTTATCCCAGAGTTTTTAAAACACGATCTAATTTTTTTATATGACTCAGTTAAAAAATAATTACAGAATCGGAAAGATCATTTACTTCGCCACGATACGGTATAATTTATTTTACAAAATAATGATGTTTCCTATTTTTTACGATTTTTTCTTAAATGAGTCAACATTGATACGTTTTTATGAAAATGATTTCTAAATCGTTCAGATTACATTTTCTTTTACATTAATGAAATGATATTCTACACTAATAAAATTCATGCTTTTTTTCTTTTAGAATCAGTCATTTAAAAAATAAAATGTCAAAAGCGATTTTTTTTTCGATTTTTCAAAAAATACTCAAAATTTTATTTAAATACTTCATAATTTCTCTATTTATAAAAATAATCTCATGAAACACATTTTTTTCCGTTTGTAGAACGATATTATGCGTAATCTGTACAAAGATTGAAAAATTTGCTTATAAAAATTACGGTTTAAAAAGAAATGCGTTTTCGTTTGATTCCCTTTTTTGCGAGAAATATTTAAGCATTATTTTTGTTACATTCTTTGTTTAAAAATTACCGTTGTTTGTAGTTGATATAAGAAGTTTGAAGGCATTAACTTAAAAATGAAGCTCGGAAAAAAAAATTTAACTTTAACAAATAACTCAATGAAAAATTGAATGTCTTCTTCCTTTGTATCCGGGTTCGAAACAACATCATTGCTTAGTTTTTATGATTTATTAAAAAAAATACTCAAAATTCTATTCGCGCATTTAATAACTTTGCCAGCAATTTTGTAATTGGAAAGAAAACTTATTTCGTTACAATTCAGTATGTTTATTTATTTTTTTTTACAAAACAACGATACTTTACACATATTATGTGATGTTTTCTAAAATGAATTAATATCGATGCGTTTTTATATGAAAATGATTTTTTAAAAACTCATACTTTGATCTTTTACAGTTAGTGTTTTAAAAAATAAAATGTCGAAAACATTTTCTTACGAATTTCTTATGTACAATGGTTCATTACTTTTTGTTCCACTAGATTGCTGCATGTGTTAAGCTGCTTCAGAATCGGTAAATGTTCACTTACTCAAGAGCTTTGAAAGCGAGAGGAGAAGGGGAATTTCCATGACAGTAGGTTATGAATTAAAAAATGTTCGTGAAACGCCAGGGGGAAATAAAATTGTCTGACGAAGAAAAGAAGAGAA
Organism: Trichonephila inaurata madagascariensis; assembly: GCA_019973955.1. Classification (NCBI taxonomy): domain Eukaryota; kingdom Metazoa; phylum Arthropoda; class Arachnida; order Araneae; family Nephilidae; genus Trichonephila; species Trichonephila inaurata. Next base: position 20,134 of record BMAV01018381.1, read on the forward strand.
AAAAAATATCGAAACAGGGAATTTAAAGTTATACACTCGGTAAAAGGACAAGAAACGAAAGCCAAACGGAAGAGGCGGAAGGTCTCTCTGGAAGTCATTTTGAAAAAGAGTATTAGAAGAGTGACTTTGTGAAGGAAAGGGAAAATTTATAAAAGTAGAGAATGCCCGTGCAACGCAGGGTCATGCAGCTACACGTTTTAACTAATTTATATATCGGAATATCAAAACATGCATCGTCATCCAACCTGTGAACGTGTATACAAAATTTCAGCTCAATCAGTTTAAGATATCAGCTTTGAAATTGAGTTGCAAGATTCCACCCGAACATTTTACACATTGCAAGTTAAATAAAAACTTGTAAAATATAGCATGCTTTGTACATATGATGAGTAGAAGTATTGTAAAATATCGCGCGCTTTGTACAAGTCAAACGAATTTCAAAAATATTTTACATGAACAAATAATAATTAGAGGGCGCGGAATATCAATCCCCACACCTCTCGCAGGCTAAGCAAGTGCTCTACCATCTGAGCTACGTCCCCATTTGACACCTGTGTTAATGTAAAAATGCTCGCCTTAATACCTGAACAAGATCGTTAAAGTAACTAGGTCAATTAAAAGTGTTATGGGAGAAACTAGAACCAAGTAAATAGATATCATAGAATGTTTCAAAGTAAATAGAAATAGCTTGAAAGATCAGCATTTCTTACTTTTCCCTGTAGAACAGTAAAAATATAATATACTTTGTACGTATGCTGAGTGGAAGTATTGTAAAATATCCCGTTGTACAAATCAAACGAATTTCAAAAATATTTTACGTGAAGAAACAACCGTTGGAGGAGCGGGGTATCGATCACCGCACCTATCGCATGCTAAGCGAGTGCTCTACCATCTGAGCTACGTCCCCGGTCCACAACTTTGTTATTGTAAACCTGCTCACTTTAACACCTGAACAAGATAGTTACAGTAACTAGGTCGATATCGGAGTATAAATCGTCAAAACATGCATTGTCATCCAAACTAAACGTGTATACAAAATTTCAGCTCATTCGGTTAAAGTCATCAGCTTTGAAATTGTGTGAGTTGCAAGATTCCACTCGAACAAATTGCTTTAGTTAATATCTTTTGAACTAATTGCGATATTGGAAAATAAATGATCTAAAAACATGCATTGCCATCCAAACTCAATGTGTATACAAAATTTCATAGAAATAGACATAAGCTTCACAATTGAGTTGCAAGATTCCACCCGAACAAATTGCTTTAATTAATATTTTATGAACTAATTGCGATATTGGAAAATAAATGATCAAAACATGCATTGTCATCAAACTAAGCGATGTATACAAAATTCCAGAAACAATCGGTTGAAGACATCATAGCTAAAAGAATTGAGTTGCAAAGTCCTACATTTTACATTGCAAGTTAAATAAAAGCTTCTAAAATTTAAAAAAAAAACACCTTTTATTATAGATGGAACTAAAAAATTAAAAATAAATTATAGTTTTTACAAAAAAACTGAAGAACACACTTTTATAGTGAATCGAACTGAAAAGTAAAAAATACTTCTTAATAAAGAATAAAATGATTAACAAGAAAATTAATGTCATTGTGGAAAAAGCGTGGGGTGCTTTATATACTACATTTTTACATTAACTCTACATTTCTTAATAGAACTAGTAAGGATTTATGACAATGGATATGAACACCCACGCTTTTTAGAACAATGGCTGTTTTCTTGTGTGATTATCATTGATTCTTATAATATTGAAATTATTTTTTACTTTTTGGATTCAATTCACTATAAAGCGTGTTTAGTTTTTAAACTATAATTATTTATGAACTCTTTTATTAACGTAAACAGGTGATATCAAAATAGTAAACCATTTGATTCAAAAATAATTAACCGCACAAACCGTTTTTATATTTTTAATGAGATTATTAAACTAATCGACCAAACTGTTTTTTGTAAAATAATTTACATCATTTCCAAAAACAAACTCGAGGCTGTAAGAAAAATCTTTTTAAACCACGCCAAATTACCGTGTTAGTAATTTTCTAAAAATGTATGTATTGTCAACATCTTTTAATTCTCTTTTTATAAGCCCTTGAACCGAAATCTTTATCGCAATTAAATGAAGACTCCTTTAAAAAAGAAAGAGCAATATAAAGGAAAATTATTTACTTGATTGGTGTTTCCTTTTGTCATGCACTTTAGAAAAAAACACACTCAAAGGTCTCTATTTATATTTTAGTCACTCAACCTTATTCAGTTTCTAATACAGTTTAATAAGAACATAATAATGTAAATGATTTCTATGTTTTAAATGTGGTATAAAAGAAACAATAACAGTATATCAGAATGTTCTACCCGGATCATTTTTTCTAAATGTAAGAATTTTACTTCCAAACAAATAAATTTCTAATAAAAAAATAATAGTTTTTTCCTCTAGGAAAAAGGTTTTGGTTAAACTCAATGAGATATAAAAATATTTTGAAAGTATTCTCAGAGAGGGGAAACATTTTCGATATAGATCAGATTTCTTCAATGTTTAAACTTATTATTCTTTGAATATAAAAATAAATGTTTATTTCTAAATAAAAATCTTCAATTGTCTGTTTTAAGGCATTTGAAAAATATTAAATATAATGTTAATAGTAATAATACTACATTTATTCGAATTCGTTATTCAGAATTTATGTAAAACTACAAGTAGAATTATTGGGTTCGAAAAGAAAACTGCCTAACAAAATTTACCATCTAAAAAAAAATTATTTTTTCAACCTTTTAATATCACAAAATTTATTTCTTAATACAGATAAATTAATTTCAGTTTTCATGAAAAAGATATTCATTTTTAGAATTTGTTTGTAAGAAAATAAATCAAATGAAATTTTTGGTGCTTTTATCTATTTTTAGAATTTAGCGATAAATATTTTATTAATAACATTCATAGTGTTTTATTTTTCTACTTCATTTGAAGAAAGAAAAAGAAATGGTAGAAATGGAATGTCCCCCACACACAGTTCACCTAAAAAAGAATAATGCATCCATTACCTAAACACAAATTTCTACTCAAAACGTATTCATCGAAAAGCAAGTTTTAAGATATTTCTCGAACACAGTATTTGAAAACTTCCTAAATAATAATGATCCATTGCTTTTATTTATAGATTATCTGTAAAATAATACTAAATCAAGATATTTCTTTATATTTTCTTTTCTTTAATTTCTCTCAATCAAGAATATGCTAAAAAAATAAAATCGTAAATCTTCTAACGACTTAACACTTTTTATATTAAAGGAGTTTTCAATATAAATGGGGGGAATAAGATATAATTTTCCAATAAAAATATTTAGCAAAATGATCCAGATTACACATATAAGAACAAGGGATATATCTTAACAAAATGTAACAAATTATTATAGGTTGACAAAAAAAAATTGTATAAGTTTTCAGCATAAAACCCCATTCTAAATTTCCATCAAATCCTAATGGTTTAATTTTAAAACAGATTGTTTAAAGATGAAAAAAATTAATTGTATTAGTAAAATATTAGCATAAGAAAATATCTGATAATATACGGATATATATATATATATATATATAATATATATATCTTCAAGCTTGTAACTTAAATATACATTCAATTTTATTTAGGATTTAGATGTATATTAAACATATCTTTAAAGTTCTCTTATGTAAAAGAAAAACGATTTACTATTTGACTATATTACAATTCAAATACAAGCAAATAAGCTATACGAGATTATATTTCCTTCCATTCACCTGAATTACGGAAAATGAATTAAAAAAAAATGATTTGTGTAAAATTTCCTAAGTTATCGTTATGAACAAAATTGAGCATACAGTGGAATTTACTTAAATCTACCAAAAAAAGTATCATTTTTAATTTACAAAGAAGTCCTGAAAATTCACTCGTAAAAGACAGAATTATTTCATGTATTGCATCGAAATCCAGGGAATTTAAAAATAAAAACTGCGAATTGGGCCCTAAATTTTAAAAAACTACGAAAATTTTCGTTCCCAAAACAGAAAAAATTTTATTTTGTAAAAAGAAAATACATTCACGTTATAAAATGCATCAACTTATATACATGAGAATAAATACTTAAGTATATTTACCATCAAAAAGTTTAAAGTTTTAATTTTGAATTAAGTTCAATTTTATTTTATGTAAAAAATAAATATTAAAAAATTCCCTAATCATTTTATCGGCTTTTCCCATATTTGCTGTAACTTCTAAATAGGGAAACTGATGATTAATGTATAAAGACCAATTTAAATTTTAAACAATGAAAACATTCTTGATTTTTAAACCGGGCCCATTTTTTAATAAATTTCTGTTTTAAAAAAAGTGGTTGGGATCAAAAATATCGTAAAATTGGGCATAGCTGTTGATTTGTTTTCAAAAGATGTTTTTTTAAACCCCCACTGTGTAAGAAGGCTTTATTGAAACTTCACAAACATGAAGCTTTTATTTTGTATGAATAAGCAAATGTTTTTTTTAAAAATTTAAAACTGTGAGAAAAACCTTTTTTTTCACCAAAAAGTGAGGCTTTTTTTTTTGGGGGAAGGGAAAACGCAAAAAGTGTTTTTTTAAAATTTCTTCTTTGGGGAGAAAAAGGGGTTTGCAGATTTCCCCAAACATGAGGCCCTTTCCCCTTTGGGATGAATAAGTAAATGTTCTTTTTAAAATACTACTGTAATTGAAAGCTTTGTTCCCAAATTTTAAAACTGTGAGGTTTTTCCTTGGTATGAATAAGTAAATGTACTTTTAAAAAAACCACTTTGGGCGAAAGCTTTTTTTATTTCACGGGTGTGAGGGGTTTTTTCCCTTTGGGATGAATGCGAAATGTACTTTTAAAGTACCACTTCGGGAAAAAAAGGTTTTTTGCAGATTTTCACAAAATGAGGTTTTTTCCCTTTGGGATGAATAAGTAAATGTTCTTTTAAAAAGGTTTTCTTCCCATGGGGAAAGCTTTTTTTGCAAATTTCACAACTGTGAGGGGTTTTCATTGGTATGAATAAGTAAAATTGGACAAAACACCCCTTTGGGGGAAAGCTTTTTGAAAATTTCCCCAAATGTGAGGCTTTTCTTTGGTGTGAATACACAAAAGTGTTTTTTAAAATTCGCTTCTTTGAGAGAAAAAGGGTTTTTTGCAATTTTTACAAAATGAGGCTTTTCGTTGGGATGAAAAAAGTAAATTTTTCTTTTAAAAAAACTTCTTTTAGTGAAAACTTTTTTTGCATATTTACAACTATGAGGGCTTTTCAATGGGGATGAATAAGTAAATGTTCTTTTTTTTTAAAACCAAACTTCGGGAGAAAGCTTTTGTTGCCTATTTCCCCAAAAGGGTTAAAGGGTTTTTTTTTGGTATGAACACGCAAATGTGTTTTTTTTAAAATTTTTCCCTTTTAGGGAAAAGGCTTTTTTTGTAGATTTCACAAAAAATGGGGCTTTTTTCCCTTTGGGATGAATACGCAAATGTTCTTCTAAAGCACCACTTCGGGAGAAAGGCTTGTTACATAATTCACAAACATTAGGCTCTTCTTTGGTATGAAGGCGCACATGTTTCTTTAAAGTACTACTTTGGGAGAAAGCTTTGATGCATATTTCACAAATGTGAGACTTTTTCTTGGCATGATTAAGCAGATGTCTTCTTAAAAGAGAAACTCGAGTGAAAGTCTTGTTGCAAATTTCGCATGTTTGGGACTTTTCGTTGGTATGGAGGCCGGGTTTAAGTCAACATCTTGAGGGGAAAAAATTTAACATTTTCACAAATATGAGGCTTTTCATAGGAAAGAATATCCACGTCTTCATTCAAAATATCATTTCGAGGAAGTGCCATGTTACTACTTTTAAAATGAAAGCTTAACCTCTTGTGTGTTATATCCCTTAAATACTTATTTAACATAAAGCGAAGAAACAAATGACAGATTACTCTGCTTAACATGAATAGCGGTTTATAGTTGTATTTTCATGGTTATTTGCTTCATTTCAGTGTATTACTAAAATTGAAATGAGAAATTTTACTATCCTTTGATACTAAAACCTAAAAAGAGAAATCCTGAATGTTACAACTTTAAATGAATTGAAGACGTATCATACTTTTACTCTCTTCAGTTAGCTTGAAATTGTGAGACTTTTTTTTAATGGCACGTGCGTAAAAACTTAATCAAAAATTAAAATATATTTACTTAATATAGAAAATTATACACTCTTGGATTTGATTTGATTTTTATAGGTATCACCCTTAGAAGCAATACAAGGGCTTTTAGCGATGGATCTTATAATTTCGATATGCATTCGTGACGAGGACCACACCTGAGCCGGCACCCCCTTCCACGCCACTCCTGCGGGTGAAATTCAGTTCCAAAAGATTTCACGTCATGGTGGGTCATAGGTGGCACTTGACAAGAACTCATGGCACGGCGGCCACGAGTACATTACCATGACAACTTAGCTACCGCAACCACATGATTTAAATGAAATGGAAAGTGAGATTTAGTTATATTGAGCTTTTGAGAGCAAAAATAGGTCTCTACACAGACACTAACACCGTTTAGAATCTTTCCATGACTAAAAGTATAAATCCAGTTACTCGTGTATTGTTTTCTCCACAGATAACGTTAACTAAGCAGAATAAATGAATTTAAAATATTCCTCCGAAATGGACGGCGTTAAGTCCTGCACGAACATTGTCGAGAAGGTTTCAGATCCTACATTGGCTGGATCCTTTAGGGAGGGAGGGAGTCAATATTAATGTCGCACCGGTCAGTTACGCGAGAGCCTTTGGCGTCGGACCTCGTAATTTTGAAAGAATGGTCAAGAGACGAGGACATCACCTGTGTTGACCCTATCTAAATTCCTCACCTCACAAAAGAAGGACGTTTAATCCTCGTTAGATTTATCGTACATCGGCCCCTCTGCACGGCGGTCTTCAGCGGTACTATTCTTGAAATCATGACACGCCGTTCACAAGTCCGTTACCTTGAACAATAGGCTACCACGAACACGCTGGATATTTTAGATCAGAAAGCATTTGAATTTAATTTCATTGATCCCTTCCGATAGACAAATGGCCGATGAGATGAAAACGGGTTTGATTGATTTTTGCCCCCAGACAACTACAAACCACATATTCAATGGCCCAACTCACAGATATTGGTATACGAAAGGATTGGCTCTTTTTAAATGTTTCTCATTAAATGTAATAAATAAGATTTTTTTGAGCTACTGGGATGCTGATTATATTTATTTAATGATACTTTACAGAAAATATCATATCTGCTACATTAAGATTGAAATGACGTGGAAAAGTAATTGTATACTTTTGAAATAGGTACATGATTTAAATCAAAGTATAATAACTATTTTGGAAGCACTCATTTCACAGTATGCAAAAGAAATCATTTATCATGGTTTATAAGAAAAATGAACAATCACCCTACGACAATGGGAAATATACATTCATCAAGCAATTTCCTATCAAGACATTAAATATATTTGTAACAGAAACGCACTAAACGAACGTATATAGCCTATTTCGTCGGATCCTTATTTCCAGTTTCTGATTTTAGATTTATTGTTCGTGTTTATACTTTTTAACTTAAATTTTCCAGACATATCTTTCATAGGAGCAAATAATCATTTTTTAAGTCATGAAACGTTATTTAAAATAAAATTTGAAAATAAAAAGGATAAAATACGTTAAATGAAAGTTAAATTTTATAAAACGAAAGGAATAGAAATTTACCCATGCACTAGAAATTCGTATAAAGTTTAAAACTGCATAATCGGAACATGTTACTTTTATAATTCTCTTCTCTTAATGGAATACTTAAATATATTAAATCGAATTTAATCTAAAGGAAAACAATGGTTCTATTGTGCAAAAGTCCTTTAAGATCAGTATTAGTTTATGCATATGAAACTTGGTCCATGTTTGGAACAGATGAGAAAATGATAAGTATCTACGAAAGGAAGATTTAAAGATTTATTTTTGGAGGAATTAAGAAAATGGAACGCGGCAAAGATCAAATTTAGAGCTCCATGAATCATATGAAGAATCTGACATTGTTAACTTCATCAAAATACAATAAATTAACAGGGCAGGCCACGTTGTCAGAATGGAGAAAAACCACACCACTAAAATGTCTTCAATGCCCAACCAATTGGCACACGAAGAAAGGGCAGGCTAAATCATAGATGGATTGATGACCAGGAAAAATTCTCCTAGTTTTGAGAACTAAGATTTGGAGAACACAAGCAAGAAGAAGGCTGGCCTGGAAAAGGCATCATGAGAAGGCGATGTTCCACCTTGAGCTTTCTAGCCACTGGGGAAGGAAGGAAGGAAAAAATTTACTCTCTTAGTTTGGAATAAATTTTCTTTAAAAGCAAGTTACTTTCACACTCATAGCAAACCATTAAACTTTATCACTAAGTAGATTATTTTTTAAATTCGCCCAAATTTAAAATTTTCTTAATAATTTCAGTAAATAAAGAGTTAAATAAATGCAAATGATATTGTGCGTTTGATTTATACACATACACGAAACTTTATTTTCGTACCAAAATTGATTACAACTATAACAAATGCGTTTTTTCCAATACGTGATAAGTATTTTCACACACACACAACCAGAATCGCATCTACAAACACACCCATAGACTTTCAACATTTACAAACGTTAATATGCGTTGAAACCTTAAGCAAGATTCCTCCAAATCCCGTTATAACCTTATTGTTGGATGCTACACCTCATAAAACCTAAGCTGCCTCCGATTTTTGATAGCGGCTTCAATATAATCCTAGCTTTTTTTGCCCCCCTCCCTCTGTGAATTACTCTCAATGTCGAATATTCCATAGGGGGAATTTTCTTTCTTGTATCTTATCAGCTTCCACCCTACGGAGAATGTGTACCATTCAAGTTTTTTTGGATAAAAAAATTATTTGGTTGAATATTTTTTCCTTTATCTTATGTATATCTGGATCCTGCAATCGAATCGGTTTTTGCAAATTGAGTTTTTACTCTTTCCTGGAGGTTCTGGGTAAACCTCAATTCATTTTGGCAGATCCTGCAGGAAAGTGTTAAAAATCGCTCCCGAGGTGTAAAACTATCCGTTTTCTGGGAGCGAATTTTTTCTGGAAAGACAGAATGTTTGTTTGAGGAATTTATTTCACTCTGGTACTTGTCACCTTTCAAAAGTCGAAAATCGATGAAATTATCGATTTTTCAATTTTTATCTTAAAATGTAGTTTGATACCTTTGGTATAACTGTGCGAAGTTTCGAAACGATCTGTTTATTTTAAATGTAGTCAATAATACTATACTTTGATGCTAAAACTGCGATACGACTTTAACCTCTTAAATTCCTTTAGCGTATATAAGCATCTCGTTCAATAAAAGCGTTAATTTTCCCGCACGTATATATACGTTTTTCCAAAGTATGAACTTTTCTGTGCAATGCTATCCATAAAATTATATCGAAGGCTTGGAATGCAATAAAATGACCTGGACAATGTGCGAAGGCTTTACTTATTTAAGAATATTTGCTTCTCTAGTCCTAGCCCCCCACCCAATACATCATATACACGCACCTACATGGAAAATAGGCTGCCATTGGAAAGCGAATCGGAAAATTTCTAATCGGCAGTTAAGGAATTAATTATAAACCATACACATTATCAAGATAAGTGTTAATTTTTGTATATAATATTTTATATTTGACTATCCCAAGGGGTCACTAGTAATTATTACAATTGTTCTTATCCTAATATTGTTAAATTAATGATCAAATACTTTGTATAGCACTGGTACAATTATACATGTAATATATCAGTGTAAATATGCATTTTATTTTTTATTATGTCAGGATGTTTTGTTTGTTTTCTTTCAGTAAACTAACAATTTTTTTTAATTCTTTTGTTTTCGACTTTTCAATATGCTCGCGCCCCCCTGGTAGAGTTGTCATGCCCCCTAAAGGGTTCACGCCCCAAGTTTGAGAAACGCTGTGCTAACAATTTAATGCAAGAATTTTTGAAACTCCGTTTTGTACGATTTTCAAATACACTCTGCATAAAGGAATCCATATACCACAAATTCCAGTGTATAACGGGTGCATGTATTTTCAAGCTGAGATTTTTATTTTTTAGATATATTCGCTGTATAACACGCACCCCTTTTTTACGAAGAAACCTGAAACCTACACATACAAAGCTCTTATGTTTTAAAGTCAATTATTCGAGGTATTTTTTGAAACTTTAGAAAAAAATAGTTTACTTTTATAAAACTACAACCCTCTCTCTTTAAGTTTATAAGGAATGTCATTTATTTTAAATAGACGATATTTCGATATATGTAGAAATTTAATTTTTTTTAGTATTTATATCCTTCTTTGTTTCTGAAGTTGTCGTTTTTATATACTACATATAACGCGCACCCGTAAATTTCAATCTTATTTTTTGTGTTTAAAGTGCGCGTTCTACGCCGGATTTTACGGTATATAAAAGAGAAAAGCGACTCACTCATCATGATATCTGCATAACTATGAGACCTACACACCTGAAATTTGGTAGGCGTGTTCCTTACATGTGTAGAGTAGAAATCCACTAAGAAAGGGCTTTGTGAAAATTGAGCCCCGCTCCCCCCATGGAGGGTTTCAAGGGGTTAAATGCCTTTTTTTAGATAACTATTCCAGCTTTTGAAGTATTAGACCTACATAGGGGTTAAGGGGGCGTTATAGAAAAATATTTCCGTTTTTTAACTATTAGACTTAAAGATGTGAAATTTGGTAGACATTTTCCTTTCATGGAGTAGAGATCGACTACGAAAGTGTTGTGAAAAGAGACTTACAAGGAATGTTGCGAGGGCTTTAGAGGTTTTATAGATAAATATATTCTCTTCTGAACTATTAGACCCCTACAGCCTTGGCATTTAGTAGGAACGTTCCTTTCGTGAAGTAAAAATCTCCTACAAAAAGAGAGTTCTGTGAAAATCGACTCTCGAAGGGCGTTATAAATAAGTATTTTCGTGCGCGTTTTCGTACTATTAGATCTATAGACTTGAAATTTGATAATTCGGTTTCTTTCGTTGAACAGAGAAATGCTAATAATAGATTTTACGGAAATCGACTGCTACGGGAAAGAGGAGCGGGGAGTTAGATGTATGGAGGTGTATTGATTAAAAAAAAAAAAAAAAAACTTTAGTTTTCGAGCTACTAGACCTATAGTATTAAATTTTGGTGCACATATTTCTTTTTTTTTCTTTTTTCTTGTTGAATAGAAATTCGTTAAGAACGAATCTACAGAAATCGACTCTCAAAGGGGTTACGTGGCTTTTTGATTAAAAATTTCCATTTTTCTTTTAACTCTTAAATTTAGCAATCATGTTTATATCATTAAGTAGAGATCCACTAAGAATGAGTTTTGCGAAAATCCACTTAGGGTTAGAAATTATGAGAGCATAAAAATAACTTTACTTCAATTTTAGAAATTGATTTGAATTATTATTTAAATATCCTGTCTTTTTAAAATCAAGAGGGTAGAGTTATAAGAATGTTCTTCAATACAATCGAATGCTTAATGCTAAGACTTAGGTATCAATTATGGATATCAATTATAGGTATCAATTATAGGTATAAATAAAGTTATCAATTATAGGTGTCAATTATAAGTGTTAATTATAGGTATCAGTATATAGGTTAGGTATCAATATATAGGATTAGGATATGTAGGATTAGGTGTCAATATATATCCTGTCTTTTTTTAAATCAGGAGGGTAGATTTATAAGAATGTTTTTGAATACAATTGAATACTTAAGGCTAGTTCTTAGGTATTAATAATTTTATAAAATTATATATAAAAAGTGTGAATTCATACAATATCATTAAATAACCAGCAAAGTGGACGGGTAATGGTTAGTATATATATATATATATATATATATATATATATATATATCACAGAATTTCTTGCATTCTTCTTCGAAAATATTGTTATAATTATGACCACAAAATGGCAGATAAATTTTGGCACTTACGTATAGTTGCAATCATATCTGCGATGTTGGATAGATTCGCAAGAATTCTAAAAAAAATATACTGGTGGTAATATGGAGTAGGTAGTCGAAAAATACTGTATTAAAAATAATAAATATAAATAAATAATAATCAATAAAAGAAAAAGAATAACTTATTTTTATTTCAATATTTTATTATTAATTTTATATTATTTTTTTTAGTATTTTAATGATATAAATATGTTATTTATTATTATATTATTATTTCAGAATTCAATAAGTCCCCGATTTGCATTTTAGGATTAGAGCTTGAAATTTCAACGGACGGTTAGGCTTAGAAGCGGGAGGCGAAGAAATATAAAATGAGGCATATGGTTGCCAATTCTGTACTTATGAAACGTGCGAAATATGGTTGAAAATTTGTGAGTTATCTTTAAGTTGGTATGGTTGCCAGATAGTACGTAAGTACCAAAATTTCAAATAAGTATTTAAAACGAAATGTGAAAAATGTTCATATAATTGTCGCGTATTAATAAACACCCAAAAAAAGAGTCATTTGGATGATGTAACCAATCAAAGGACTGTGCGTCGCATCTTTACCAATATGCTTACAGACTGGTGTGAGTGAGCTTTATAGTTTATTCGAAAGGATTTTGCCCCTCATATTTAGGAACAATAAAAAAAGGTGGGCCAGCGCGCGAGTAAATATAAGATTCTGTGTAAAGTACTTAAAAGTCAATTTTAGTACTTAGAAGCTTAAACTTGTAAACAAATATTGTTTGTAAGAAGTTTTATCTTTTAAATAAAACTTTTATGTTGATATTCAAACGTAAATATATTATTAAATAAGTAATATAAAAAAATAGTTTTTAAGTCAATTCCTACTTAGATCAACAAGGAAAATTTTATTTTAGCTACATTTTATTAAAAAGTTACAATTAATATAAATATGTTTATACATAGAACAGAATCCCAACATTAAGTGGTAATGAGCTTCATTAATTATCATTAAAATATCGTATGGTCCTTTTAATTTCAGTCCAACAGAATGCTTTAAAAGTGAGAAAAAAACCTTTTCAAGTTTTGTCACAAGTCGCCTAAATGGTCGCTAAGTCGCCAACGTGGCTGTATTTTAATTCTTTAAATAATTAGTTTTAATCAATTATTTTTATTAATTATAATTAAATTATATTGTATTGTCATCCAAAATGATCCTGTATATAAAATTTCAGCTCAATTCAGCGCTTTAAAATGTATTTTATTAACGATTGAAAATTTCACCAAGATAAATAAATAAATATACAAATATATAAATAATAAATATATATATAGACAGTGCGAGCTAATAGTAGGAATTGAAAAATTATTTTAAATGGTACTTTAAAAAGTATATAAAACGTTTAATATCAAATCAATAATCTTCGCTATGTTTCTCCTTAAAATAAGACCTAACTGAAAACTCAGCTCAATCATGACTTTTCAGGACGTTCTCAATATCAGCCAATCTCTTATGACTGACTGAGTATTAAATCGCTCTAAGCATGGCCCTCTAGATTTTTGAAGCACTAACCAAGTGAACAGAGTGACGACATCATTACGAAGATTAATTGATTTCACTTTCCCGCTCGGCACATCGTCAAGATTGTCACACTCCTCCAGAATGCAGTTTGAGTGTCGACAGGCTAACATCATCAGTCCTCTATTAACGGTAGATCTTTAGCACTAAACGATTCAGACCCAGGATTCGATCCCAGTAACTAAGACTGCAAAGCGCTGTCAAAGAAACTCGCAGACTAAACGTCAGTTTTGATTAGAAAATACAACAAATTTTAATTCCTCAAGTTACAAATTTAGTTCTTAAAACTCTTTTATAAGTTTCGTTTGTATTCAACAGAATGATTAAACTCCATTTTTACCCACTTTAAAAGATCAGATTAATTCCAAATTTTGCATACTTGTTAAGGATCGCGATGACAATACAATGATTTAAAATTTTTGTTCAGTTGTCTTGATCAGGATCATCATTATTACCGATTTCCCATTTCCAGGTTTGGCGAATGAAAGATTAAGTTAAGACCCTAAAGCAAAAACACTAATGGGTATTCCATCATTCTAAAGAAAAATGAAGCACTTAAGATCAATTCATCAATAAATAACTGATAGTTTAAAAATTTAAAAAAACACGCTTTTATTGTAGATGGAACTAAAAATGAAAAATAAATTATAGTTTTTACAAAAAAACTGAAGAACACGCTTTTATAGTGAATCGAACTGAAAAGTAAAAAATAATTCTTAATAAAAAATAAAATGATTAACAAGAAAATTAATGTCATTTTGGAAAAAGCGCGGAGTGCTTTTATACTACATTTTTACATTAACTCTACATTACTTAATAGAACTAGTAAGGATTTATAGCAATTGATAACGAACACCCCACGCTTTTAGAACAATAACATTATTTTTTTTTGTGTGTTAATCATTTGATTCTTATAATATTGAGAATTATTTTTTACTTTTTAGTTCAATTCACTATATTAACGTGTTTTTTTAGTTTTAAACTATAATTTATTTACGAATAGCATTTACGTTAGCAGGTGATATCAAAATAGTAAACCATTTGATTCAAAAATAATTAACCACAAAAACCATTTATATTTTTTTAATGATATTATTAAAATTAATTGACCAAACTGTTCTTTGTTAAATAGTTTACTTCATTTCCAAAAGAAAACTCGAAGCTTTAAGAAAAATCTTTTCAAACCACTGCCAAATTACCGTGTTTGTATTTTTGTAAATATGTATACATTGTCAGCATCTTTTAATTATCTTTTTTATAAACCTCTCACTTAAATCATTATCACAATTTAATGAAGACTCCTTTAAAGAAGAAAAAAAGGCAATATATATAAAGGAAAATATTTCCTTGATTATTGTTTCCTTTTTTTAAATTTTTGAATCATATTTTCGAGTTTGTAATAGACTGAAAAATAATTAGTTTGTATTTATAAGCATATGTTTCTGCATATTAAATACGCGAAAGGCTATCAACCTAAATTAAAATTCTTCATTGAGATATCTTTCATGTTCGAATAAAAACTAAATACTCGAATTCAACTGTTTATTTTATCTGGAGTCTTTTTCTAACAATATCAGGCATTACTTAAATAATGATGCTATTATGTTCGTAAGATAATCTCTCTGGAATTAAAGTTTATTTTTTAAAATACCTGTACAAGTTTTAACGAAAAAAATGTTAATTGAAAATCTTTTTTAAAGGAAATATTATAACAGAGCTCTAAAATACTTTTTAAAGATTCTTCACAAAAATCTGTACATAAAACTAAAAATAAGGTTTTCATTCATGCTTATAAATAATTGTTAGAATTTTATCACTGCATAAACTGAATTTTTGATTGGCTACTTCAATCTTTTTCTAAGGCAAGTACCCTAAAAAGATGATAAAAATATAAAAAAATATTTTCTTTCGTATTTGTTTGTGGCCTATATGTTTGGGAAGCCTACAAATTTCAAAATTAAAACCGTTTCTGTGTGTTTTCATAAGTCTTTGATTTATTTTTTAAAGAAATATATACATTTTTCATTTTTAAAGCTTTTAAAAACTGTTAATTTCAAGCTTTCGTATTCTTTTAGTTCTGGTTTGTATGGAAAAAGGCTTTGAAAAGTAGATATTTTCATGCTTAGGACTCTCCTATTTCAAAGAGTAACAATTTACTTTACTCTCTTGAAAAGAAAACGTAAGTCGCTTTGAATAATTCTCTATGTGTGAATACCTGTAATTAGAGATAAGAATGATCATAGCTTAAGTCCATGGCTAGAATACTTTTATTACAACTGTCGCTGAAGTCGGAATCGAGACCTTGATTTTCTGCTGTTGAAAGGCTAAACTGATTAAGGCCACCATTTTTGTCCACTCAGCAATGATTCCAATTCCTGTAACTTCCCTCGACGAAGAGCTTTGCTAGAAGAGCTGATTACGTCAATATATCATACAGCTGTTACCACATTCTCCAAAATTTTGCACCATGCCAACGTAAAGAGCTTACACCTTAACATGCATCAGCTCCGCTATACTATGGATCCTTCAAGAGATTATATCAAACTAATGCAAACAAGTACAAAGCTTTATTTAAGAATAAAGATACATGTGTTTATCAACAAAGTATTTTTGATCTACATCTATATTTCTTTCAAACCTCATTAATACAAGACATGCGTGAAAACACATGTAAATACTTTAGCATCAAGAGAGAATCTGAGAAATGCTCCATTTGTTAAGGAAAATTTTGAAAACGAATTTTTTATTCCAAATAATTACTATTCATTAAATTTAAATCATTATTATAGGAACATGTTAGAAAAATCCTCAGACATTCCTGTAGTAATGACTCGTAATTAATTATCATCACTTTCTCAAAAAACTAAAACGAAGGGATTGTTTTTGACAGAAGTAATGTTTTTATAAAATTATAATAAAGTTGACGCATTTTAAACAAGTTATAGAATTCACCTAGCTTATATATTCTAGGACTATGAAAAGAATCTCGTTACTTCTTCCTTTTTTGACTTAGAACAAAGTAGATTCTCTTTTACATGTATCAGCAAAATTAAAACAAATATCCAGCGTGAACCAAAATGGCGTCGAATCGATCCTACAACAATCGTAGAAAAGGCACATTTACTAAACCCCGTTATTAACAGGAGCCTTCGATCAAAACCCGTTAGAGTTTAAATCTATTAATCATTCCAAAAGGCGAGCGATGCGAATTAAAACAGGTTCTCTCACATTTCCGACATTTGACGACTACGAACAGGTATTAGATGTTTAGGCAACGGATTCGTCTGTTCGCAAAGGTTAGGTGAACAAGTGCCCCGAATAAATGTTTCAAACTGCACAGACAGTCGAAGGAATATTCAGAATAATACTAACGAATGGGAACAGACTTTCGAGAGGATCTGTGGATTCCTTACAAAGCAATGGATAATATCCAGTTATATTTCGCTGTTCTAGTAAAGGCAAATAATGATCATCTGCTGCAATGGTTCTTAAACATTCAATCACCGCGACCATCCCTATATATATCAGCCTGACATCGTGGAGCCCCAAGATTTTGCACATACCTCTCTCACAATATTCTTGATCGAAGTGATTGTTCTAGTAAAGTGTTTTTCATTGGGGGCAATTTAGATATCTAGTCTAGGATGGCACGTGTTTCAGTTTTTCACGAGACCTTTCAAAGTCTATAAAAAAGGCAAGACTTAACGTTATATGACACCTAGGAGGGTACTGGGAACTCTCTGAGTTCCGGGGACCACAGTTGACGAACCAATATTCTGTTGCATTAAATGTAATATTAGTTGCCAACTCATGATGTATGTTTTTGCAAATCTGTAGAATTAATACATTGCAGCTACATATCTTTCAACCATCCACCGTTAAAGTCTGATTCAAGTAATGAAATGAATACTAATTGCAATGTGTTTGCATACCTAAGAATACTTTTTAAGAATCTTAAACAGAACATTACTAAAGCTATTTTTTTTGTCATATGTCTGAACTAATTTCTGTGTGGATTATTCCAATGAACGTCCCTGTAGTATATGCTCCCGTTCATAGATTGGTTTTATAATGTGAGTTTCAAATAAAAAATTATTTATCTTCACAAAGTTAATAATTATTTTGCTTTTATAAAAAAAAGTAAACTAAACTAACTTCAATTAACTACACATCAAAGCATTATTATAAATGAAATTCCAAAGTAAAAATAATTATTGTCGAAAAAATGAATACTTCCCTACAAACAATTTTCGTTGAGTTCAAAATCATTTAAACTGAAGCAATATACTTTTAAAAATATCAATTCCTTTTAATTCTATTTGCTGCATTGTTAATTGTAAATAGAGCTAATTGAACGGAATTATTTTTTCCGATATAAAGATGACGATAAAATGCTCTTCAGTCATCTTAATAAATGTTGGTACACGATTACATTGCTGTTTCGTGGAAATATTTTTCTTAATACACTATGAATTTTAATTGAAAAAAGTTCCATAATACAACTCAATTGCAAAGAGGAGCTATACAATTTTAGAAATAATAATAATGCGTTTCATATCCTTCTAAGAGTTTTGTAGAACTGCTGCTCTATAGAAATAAAGAAATTTATTTTTGTTATGCTTAAAACTTATGTAATTTTTTCAATTTGTGTGTGTGTGTTTCTTTAATTTATATGGATATCTCAATGCGAGCTAATGCTATTCTCTTTTCAAAAAAAGTCTTAAAGAGCAACTCACTGTTTCACTTTACCAGTAAACACTCATCACGTATAAATAAAGAATACCACTTTTTGAATGTTGCAGCTATTTTAAATGCTGCATCTTATTTTTAAACATTATCATTAGGAACTGAGGGCTGAAGAAAATCTAAATCAAATGGAATAAAATTACAAACTATAACGATATTGTTCTGACTTCTTAAAAGTAAATGAACATGACGCGTAATGAGCAGAAATTATCCATAAAAGAATGAGTCATTATGAAAAGATCTAATCTCCAAGACCTAACAGAAGTATTTCAACAACATTAATTCCAGTGTTTTTTGTTAAGAATAATCCCTCGTTATTTTTGTCTTATCTATCTATAAAATGCATTCTGGTGAATTTTTTTAACATTTTGTTTGATTTCATTTTTTATTCCCCCCCTAAGAAGTTTATGTAATGAATATCACATTAATTGTTTCATACATAGTATTTTATTTACGAATTAAATTCTTTTGTATAAATGTTTTTGCAAATGAAACTTCATATTAAAAAAAATCAAATTTTTAAAACGTTATAGTTACAAGATGATTTTAAATTACTAAGAGGATATTCAACAAAACAAGAAATCTTTTTTAAATAACTAAATATCAAAATCAAGGAGTCATAAGTGATTAAACTCTTTATACAAGGCAAAAATGTGCTTGATGGGAGTAGTTTTTGTTGTTATTGATACATAACTGCTTACAAAATCTTTTTTTTCAATTGGAAATTATTTTTTCGTAAATGAAAAGCCTGTCCCGTTCCTGAGGTAAGAGAATAATTGTTCACAGATTTTTCTTCTTTGCATTGTTTTTTGAAATGAATAAGCGTTATTTTGACATTATCGATAATATTTTAAAACATTAAATTAAACTTTGTTGAATATACTTCTTTCACTGTTACATTTTAAAAAATGGGATGAATTTTTCTGGTATAGACAATTTTTTGTCAAGATATGCATCGATTACAAAAAAAAAATTATTAACAAATTGCATTCAATTCAATGATCTTTTTTTTGGTGAATACTGATAGTACACTTAAAAAATACTTAATACATTTGTTTGGTTATATTTGTCTTTTGCTGTTTCTACTTAAAGAAAAATACATTTTTTTGAATTTTATTTAATACTTCTAAGTTATATTTCGCTTTATTTTCGTAAGTTATTAATTAATATTGAATGATTGAAAAAAAGCTGTATAAGAAATTTAAATGACTCAAACCATATAAAAAAATTAAAAGAAAAGAAAACTTGATTCGACATAAATAAAGTTTATGTGAAATACAGAAAATAAAGAATATTTTCAGCGATTTATTCTTAGACACCTCTAAAAGAATTATGCAACTAATATTAAATAATATAATTTCCGTACATATTTTAATTATTATAGATTTACCCTTGAAAGTACAAAAAAAAATCTCCATTTCAATTTATTTTAAGTGAAAGATTTCAATCACTAGGAAAAAATATATAAGAATATTAATATATTTATATTTTTTAATTTCCCATGGCAGAAATATACACGTTTCAAAACGCTTGTTTTAATTAACAGCATTTAGCGACCTTTTCAACAAAACCATTCTCAGTTTTCTTGATATTCTGATCAAAGGCATTCAAATTCAAGTTAGTGTGTGTAAAATCTCTTTATTTATATATATATATAAATACGACTATTTCTCTTTTTAACCTTCATTCTTCATCTGAATAAAAAAACTCAATTATATCTTCTCTCTCCTTTTTTACTTTAAAATTTTTCAATACCAGAAGTAATTTTTTTAGAATTTCAAGCTTTTCTTCTGTGTGTGTAATTCCATCCATGCATTCGCAAGAAAGTTCTCTTGAAGAGATCATTTCTTTAATAATTAGAGAAACACAAAATAAAAAAGGATTTTGGTTGTAAATCTTTTTTCCGGAGGTTTGATTTTGGCCGTAAATGATTAGTTCCGATCGGTATTTTACGAAGACTAAAAGCGGGTTGTGTGTGTACTTAAGGCCCTACAAATTTCACAATTACCGAAATACTTTTTTTTGCATTTTCTTGTGGCTTATATCGTTGAAAGGCTTGCCACCAAATTACAGATCTGTTAACATATTAGTTTTTAAGATATTTGAAGGTCTCTGAGCTATGGTTTCGGTTTCATTTTAAAGTATTATTCCACGCTTAAATTGAATTAATTAAAAATACTTTTGAGCACAATCAACTCTTTCAGTGTGAAATGTATATTTATTCCAATATTCATTATTAAAATCATTTCTGTAGGATTATGTTTTTAACTTATTAAATTCTAATAATTAATTAATTAGCATTTATATCAATTTTTGCTTTAAAAAATAGTGTACATAACTTAAAATATTTATCATTTTATAATCTGCTTATGCTAGATTATGAAAGACTATGACGGCTTTTTTTATGATGTAACACGTTGATCGTAATTGATATCACATTATTAAAAATCGAGAAATATGTTGCAAATTTTAAAAATTCATCTTTAAAACCTCAAAACTCGTGAAATGAAAAGAACATTTTTAGATTTGTTTTGTTTACTATTCGAATGAATTTTCTCAAAAACTCCAATTGAAATCAGGCTGCCTGGATATTGAGTCCGGATTCAAGATATATATAATAAAGTAGTGTTCTACTTTGTGTGTTAAATGGAAAACACAGTTCTGACAGAAGCATTTATTTCTTCCTTTCAAAGCCAAAAACATTGTTCCGTACAGATTCTTAGTCCATCAATATTTACAAGCGTTAGTCTATATTGAAACCTTAAGTAATACGCCATCTAATCCTAAGGAAACCTTATTGTTAGATCACACACAGATTGCCTTCACAAAAAAACTGAGTCACCTGCGAATTTCGAAAGCGACTTCGATAATCCCAGTTTTCTCACCTGCCCTTTTGGGATCCTCCCCACCCCTCCCATAGAACACATACGAGATCCTGTATTTTAGAAAAGTTTTTTCCTGTATTTTTTTTTTGGCAACTAACCCGCAGGAATGAGTATTGTTCGAATCTTTCTGGAAGAAAAAAAAATATTTTTCTGGGAATACTTTTCTTTTAAATGTACCGGTATCAGGAATTGTACCTTTAAAGGGGAGTTTTCTCTCACTCTTTTATCCACTAAACCTATA
>BMAV01018382.1:20030-33111 GCA_019973955.1 Trichonephila inaurata madagascariensis
AAATTTATCTTTACACAACCTAATTGTTTGATAGAAATATGCGAAATTGTAATAATTTTTTTCTGCTCATATCTCTTAGATGCAAACTGTATTTGAAATTGCCATAGAAGAATGCTTATCATGGAAACAATCAGCTTTGATTTGAATCTTTAAAAAAGGAAATGTAATTTTTCTTAGAAAATATTCACTAGAGCACAATTTTGTCAGTCTTTTTTTAACAGCATTCCATCTCTTGTTTTACATATCCAATCAGGCGCATAGTTACCGCCGTATTAATGATATGGAGCCTCAAGCTTTGAGGGTCCCAAAACGTTTAAGGAAAAATCGCAGAGTGGGCCCCCAAGGAACTTTAATACAGGGCCCACTCAGGACTACACAAATTTCACTGTCTTCAGTTAAATTATTATATTCATTGAATTAATTTCCAACTTAAGCTTCCTTTTTGTTTCCTAATCTGCATTATTAACATTTCGGTAAAAGTAGGCACGAGCTTTTTGTATTTATTATACATGATCTGCGTTTGTATTCTTGTAATGTTATTTTTAGTGTAGCCGATTATAAGCGTAGGACAAAATAAGTCCATCTTTTGCTTACACATGTTGTTGAGGCCTCTGAAGCTTGGGGACCCCATATCATTGATACGGCAGTAGCTATGTCTCTAATGCCAGGCAGAACGATTAATAAGCCCGATTGGGAAGTAGAAAGAATGTTTTTGTTACTAAGAGAAATTAATTTTTAAACTAATTCAATGGATATAATTAATTTAATAGAGGACAGTGAAAAAAATTTGTGTTGTATTTTAATGAATTTCAAAATTCATTACAATAAATGTAAAAAAGAGAAAATATAGAAAGAACTGAGATTTTACATGTATTTGTGATGAAATGCTTTAAATGACAATTTTCAATGGAAAAATGTGTGACCAATATCATAACAGATCAGTGGCGGCGCACACAAGGGGACCCCCAAAGCCCTTGATTTTTTTCCGATTGATTCTAATTCTAAGTATACAGTACGTAAAATTTAATTAAGTATTTGTTATTAGTGATCAATTTTATTAATGCTAATTATTTGTTCAATAATTAGTTTTTTTACTGTGTTTTGTTCCCGAAAATCGACAAAATCAAAAGGAGCATGATACAAGAATGGTGAAAATGGGAATTAGAAAATGGGATGAAATTAGAACAAAGCACAACATTTTAAAGAGTCAATTTTGAAATCGAGAGGAATGACATTTTTTAAAAAAAAGCGAGCATTTTCTCTTTATGAAGGAACTCAAAAAAAAAAGTTCGAAAGAAAAGATCATATTTTGAGGTTTTCAGCTAGTAATTTCTTCAAATCATTAAAAATAAGCACTAAGAGACCACTTTAAAACTAACAATTAGATGTATGTATAACACTCTAAAATAGAGATATAAAATTGGATAATAAAGACGGATGCAACATTATCTAAAAACATAGCGAATTGAGAACTGCTACTTGGGGTTAGAATCACTTTTGTGTCTTGTAAACCTTCTCCTTTTGCGTATTGTACTGAAGCGAATCACAATTACGGCATAGCGTAATTAAAGAACATCACAATCATTGTGAAATAAACAAATCAAGAAAATTTATTACTTTATGAGAATTCCCCTTGCAGTGAAAAAGCTAATCCAAATGGAACCGAACATAATATTAATTAAGTTATAATTGACATATTTTCACTTCATGATTATGAATGTTTGGTTATAATATCTGTAATATTGTTACAGCTATATATATATATAAGCTATTAGAGCTTGTAAGGATAAAAGCATTATTTAATGTAGATAAAATTCTCAATGTCGTATTTAAAGCAATAACTTGAATAACAATTAACTCTGAATAATTTAGATATACAAAATTTTAATCTGAAAGAGTAAAAAAAACTTTTTCACACAAGGTTTCAGGTACATTATTATAGAAAAACAATTTTATGAATAAATTAGAAAAATAATGAGGGAAAAAAGTAATTATCAGCTCTGTCATTAATAAAAAAAAGTAATTTTTTTTATTCTGAAGTTCAGAATATAATATTAAATAAAATAATTTTTTATTTTTGGTGTTACAAAAATTTATATAGTAATATAATGGAGTGTATAAATCCATTGTACGTTATTATTTTTTATTATTGAAATACTATGAAGAGCCAATTTCATAAGAAATCAAGAAAAAATTCTTCCTTGTACTAGATATCACTTTTTCTATTGAAAATTATTTTTATTACAAATATAAAAAAAATTCCTTACAACTATCATAAAACACGCAAAGTTTTTGAAATACGAAATGTTAAGCGATCTTAAGTCATATAACATTCCAGTAATTCAAAATCCTAGGTCAACGCTCGAAAGAGCCACCCAATCTGGTCATCCCTCCTCCAACTATTTTTAGAAAGTAACGGGGAGTAAGACATGCAATGACGTAGTCTCAAGAAGCAATCCAGGGTTGCCATATATTCTTTTTACTTTGCGATCCCCCCCCTTTTTCATGGAAAAAAGCAGAATTAACGTTTCTGAAGTGATTAAAGTCATTTTTGTGTAGAAAAATATTCTTTTCCATAAAATATAGTATTATTAATGTGTATTTAAGCAGCTTATACCTTAATTTTCTTATAAACAAAGTTATTTTAACTTTGTGCTTAGAATGCATACACGTGGCGCCATCTGCAGTCATTATATTAAAGCTAGCTAAACATGGCGTCAAAAAATTCTAGAAGCAAGGATATATGTATTTTTTGCAATTTTAAAATTTTCTAGATAATAAATGACATTTCTACATTCCATGGTGAATTTATATGAGTAATTTACGTTCTCAGCAAAAGTTTTACACCTATATAATGTGATTTCATTGTGCTAAAGTGTTATTACGTTTTCAGTACATGTGGAAGTCCCCCTTAATATATTCTGCTAATCATTATTGTATTCTGCATTATCACAAAACTTTTTAAAGACTGTACTTTAAAGTCGCTTTATTTTAAATGTGCTTAAAAAAAACAACAACCCATAAGATCAAACATTATGTACATTGAAAATAATCGTATTTACAAATATTTTTGCATTTCTTTTTTAGCTCTTTTCTGGAAATGATTCAAAAACAGATGTCAGAAGTACAATTCTGCACTATTTACTACTATATGAATAGTTTATATCAGTAATTCCCAAAGTGGTCTATATAGACCTCCGGGGATCTATGACAACCTGCAAAGGGTTCATCTCAACGAAAAAATAACTTGGGGGTCCATGAGGTGTAAATAGGGGTCTATTATAGACACTAGCGCACACAGGAATTTTTCAAGAGTGGGGAGGTTCAGGGTCGAAAGTCCACCATTCTTGTATCATGCTTCTTTTGATGTTGTCGATTTTCGAGAACAAAAATCAGTAAAAAACTAATTATTGAATAAATAATTAGCATTAATTAATCATTTTAATGACAAATACTTAATAAAAGTTTACGTACTTTATACTTAGAATTATAATCAATCGGGGGAAAAAATCAAGCGCTTTGGGGGTGGGGGGTCCGGACCCTTCCCTTGTTTGCGCCATGGGTCATACCTTTTCTCCAACTCGGCTGTGGAAAGCCCGTCAAACTTTGTCAGCGAGGAAGCTGATGGTTAGTCTTTTGGGATGCCCAAGGAGTCTTGCTTATCGGATTCATGACACGTGGAACTACAATAAATTCCGAAGTTTACTGTCTCTCGTTGAAGAAACTGAAAACAGCCATCCAGAAAAAACGTCACAGCCTACTGAGTTAAGGGGTTGAGCTTCTGCACCATAACGCGCGCTCTCCCACTGCAGCAAGAGCACGAGAGGTTTTGCGCAAATTCAAATGGGATGCGTTTCAACATCTTCCTTACAGCCCGGACCTGGCTCCTTCTGATTACCATCTGTTCACTGCAATGAAGAAGTGGTCAGGGGACAGCATTTCGCTGACGATGAGGAACTTAAAGACGCTGTGACACATTAGTTTAAATCGCAGGTGTGCGCTTTTTATACATTAGGAATTGGTAAAACGGAACGACAACAGCTTGAATAATGGGGGAAAGATTGTATCGAAAAATAGAGGAGAGTCGTACCTTTGATTTGTTAATTATTTTTTCCCCTCTGTCCTGGTTTTTTTTTACGATTCGGAAGTTATTTTCCGAATTGCAATCGAACATATGACAGAATAGCAATATTAAGTGACAAAATAGAAAGCGATTTTCCATTCTATACATATGTGTGTGGTGGACTCTATTTTTTTTTACTATTCATTCATTAATTAAATTGTTCTAATAAAATAGTGTATTAAAAAGAAATCCCATTCTCAGAAATTAGGCCATCCCAGGTAGGATTCGAACCCACGACCTTTAGATTAAAAGTCCAACGCGCTACAGGGACACAACGAACGATTTTCCATTCTCTATATGCTGTAGGACCATTATTTTTGTTTATTATTTATTCCTTTTATAATTTAATCAATGAATTCTTTTTGAAAAAACTATTATAACATCATGTGTATCTACTACAAGTTTAATAAAATGTGTTTGAACTTGAATGGATGAATAAAAAGTATTTTATTAACGCGATTGAAAATTTGAATAAGATATATATATATATTTAGAGAGAGTGAACTAATAGTAGGAATTGAAAAAAGTATTTACTTAAAGAGGTAATCAATGAATCGGAGCATCTACAGTCTTCCAACATGTCCAGGCAGCATAAGAAATAACATTTAAACCAGAAGCAAAAAGAAAAACTCAAAATAGCAAGAAAATATGATTCAAACCTCTTGAAACTTGGATCCATTCAAAAACTTGGTAGAGAGCTGGATCCACAGCCATTATGTATTATCTGTTCTGAGAGTTTATGTACCTTCAAAACTCGAAAGACTCTTGAAAAATCAAAACACCTAGATCTTGGTAAGAAACCATTTGAATTGTTTCAAAGAATGCATGAAAATATGATAAGCAACCAAGTGCTTTAAAAAATATTGTTGTTGTAAATGTCTTTATTAAAGGCTTCCTATCTGATAAAAAATAAAAAGCAATATATAATTGGAGAAGAATTACTCTAAGTCTAGCATGTAGTTAGCCTTTGAAGAGGTTCTGGGTAAAAAAAGCTACACAGAAACTGAAAGTAATTCCTTTGCCTGCAAACACAATTTAGCGCAGAATCTAAGAAATAGATGAAGATTTTCACCAATTTATTCAATTTAATTTGATGAATTTGCAGACAAAAGTATCAAGGCACTTTATTTTGTGAAGATTGAATGTGAAGGAGAATTACAGGAAAAACTACCTTGCTGGTTAGAACAATAAGCTTTGAGATATTTAAAACACTTGATATTTATTTTCTAGAACACAGAACTGAATGGGAAAAAATGTATCAGGATATGTACAGATGGTGCCGCAAAGATAACAAGTTATAGCTCAGGAGTTGTCACAAAGTGAAAAATCCATACATTGTTGTCGCACTGCATAATACATCATAAGAACCTCGTGGTAAAAAAATATTCTCAGAGCTACACCAAGTATTATCAGATGTTATTAAAATCATAAAATAAATTTGACACACAGAGCATAATTCTACAATATTTGAAATAGTATGTGAAAAAATGAGTTACCAGCATATTCACCTTCATGCTGAGGCAAGACCGCTTTTGAGGACAAAATACTGAACTGACTGTTCATTCTGCATGAAGAAATCAAATTTTTTCAACAGCAAAATAATCAGGAATTTCAAGAACTTTTGTCCAACAATGAGCAGGTAGTCAAGCTTGCAATACCTGATGGAAGAGTTTTCTATGTCAAACGAGCTAAACATATACTTGAAAGGACAACATAAAGATGTGTTTACAGTATGAAGCAAAATAGATGCTTTTCAAAAGAAAAAAAAATCACTGTAGGTAAAGCTGTTGGCATAAGGAGATCTACAAATGCTTCTAATTTTTAATGAATATATAGGAGAGAAGAATTTCAACCAGCAAGTAGAATCCATTATTCAACAGCACATTAACTAAGAATTTTTTTTTACTACCCAAAGGAAGATCCTAGGCATGGAAACATGTGGATAATATATCAATTTTCAGCAAACATTGAATAAAGCAAATTAAGCCTGAATAAAAAAGAAAGCCACAATGATCTGTCTTATAACAGTTTAAAAACTAAATTCCAGTAATCTTTATCAAGACCTCATTTTGGGCTTTATATAAAATGAATATGCATCACTGAGTGAAAAAGCAATGAAAATTTCAATTCACATTTCAACAACATATTTGTGCAAAACCATTTTTATCTGTAAAAGCAATCTAAGTCAGTACCCGTCTTTGCTCGGGGGAGAAAAAAAACACCCATGGTTTATCTTGCAGTGATGTGATTGGTACCAAAAATCCAAATTGATTTCAAAGAAACATAGCACTAAAAAATGCAATACTTTAAGAAATGAAAAATTTAAGTTTACTGAAAAATAATTACTTTCTGCAGTTTCTAATTGTACTGGGTATTAAAAGATTAGTATTCTACAAATGGTCAAGGTTCTAGTAAGAATGATTCCTTCACATCATACAAAACCATTTAGACCTCTTCTGACGGGTGTACTTTTCTTTGGTTTGTGAGGTACCATTTTTATTTCTATTTTAGGTTTAAATTTTGGTACAGTTACCAAATTCAATTTTCATTCTACTAACCATTTACCCTTTCAAATTCTTATTTACTTCTTGTAACCTTTCACATTACCCGTCTAATTTTTTTCTATACATATTGTGCTTAAATTCTTTTTGATGGAATAATTCAGTATTTTTTGAAATATTTCCAAAATTGTGTAAACAGTTTTCACAATAAAATAATATCACAAATTATTAACATGACTGTCTTTGACCATGCATGATCAAGATTGTATTTGAACATGTGAACAAGAACAGTTTTCCACTACTGCCTGTATATTATGACATTTGGCTATGTCTTGATTTGAAGTTGGTCAGTAATAAGTACCAAATTTCTTAAAATTTTACTTTTAAAGTAAAATGCTTTGTAAGTGTTAGTGCAAATTTTTGCATTTCACTTGCACATCACAGTGACACTCTCTTTCTACATGCTGCTCTGTAACATTCAGTGAAATTAAAAAAGAAACCATAACATACATACCTAGTTCCATTAAAGTCTATCTAGTACTTCTGGAGATAATCCAACAAAAGTGATATTTTAATTTTTAAAATTAGCGTATAAAGAGAACTAGAAAGTTATATACCACTACCCAGTGCAGTTTTAAGCTCATTTTGGGCCCTGGGCACAGATCTATGGGCCCCTTTGGCACCGGAGGGGCTCTTGGATCCGGTCAACACCCGCCCCAAGTGCCCAATGGATAAACCTGCACTATCACCTAAAGTAATATCTGTATATAATTAGTAATTGGATAGAAAACTAAATTTATATGAAATACTATGCTGAATTTCTCTATTCAAATAAGAATTACTGGTATGCATCATGTTGCTTCAAATACGGAAAAAATTCTTTAGCTTTGAACAATGGGTTAATGTAGTTAAGCATTTTATTTTTTAAATTAATCTTTGGAACTTTAACAGCTTGTGATTTTGATATTTAAGATTTCACTAAAAAAATAATAAAAGTGAGGGCAGAAAAGAACTGATTTCAAACACATTTTAACACACACAACCCAATTGGAATTTTATCAACATTTAAAACATAACTATGATACCGCCTAGGCTTTTAGAAATGCTAAATATATATGTAAAACAAATTTGATTCTTTCTTAGGATTTATATATGATTTGGTGCTAATTTTCTATACATGCCAAGTTGTTGTTTTTCAACCAAAGATGGGAGATAACATTAGAATATGATTACCTTGATATTTTTATCATGTGGTAACATGGTTGCCATGGGGCTAACAATTTTTAGAATTAAATTTCATCAATTTTTTCCCCTTCAATAACCTTATTAATTTTAGATGATTTTAATTAAATTTCTTAAAAATTTAACCCTTTTCATCGTATTTCTTCACACACATCACTATTTCAGTCTTCCGTTGTATTTTGTGCTATCTTTGGATATGGATATTTCTAATATCATTGGTGAGTACTAGGATATTTTTTTAAAAGACTATGAGGGCAGTGCTTTTATAATATTGCTATAAATCAGGCATTTTTCCACTTGGTTTTACTTTGAAATATTCCTTGTTTGATGAAATTCATTAAAAGAACTCACAGTATTTGGAATATTGTAAGTCATCAGCAATTATTAATTAATATTTATATATTACATAATATATTAATATATCTAATTTTTATTGTACTATATTTACATAATTGGATTAGTATTGGTTATTTTCAATCCATTTCTGTATTCTTTGTTTGAAATATATTTCAAAACAATTCTTTAAAATTATTTTCCAGATGATTTGTTCTTGCTTGGATTCCATATCACTTAACAAGTGCTGCTTCATACGTAATATTCCTATATCAAACTAGTTCCTACGATTCATCAAAATAAGCTCTAGTAAAAAGGTATCTATAACTTACTCTGTGTGGAGGGCAGGGAGAGAAGAGAAATCAATATTACAGTTAAAATATATCACCACAAAAAAAATATTAACTCATATTTCCAAAACACTTGCGATACTCAAGTTATATACGAAAAACTCACCATTTCCCAAATTGGATGATACTTTAACGACTTTTATATGGAGACAGAAAGAGTATGGGAAGGAAAAAGCTACCTGTATGCTGTTTGCAATTTGAATTGAGAATTATTATCTTGAGGTGATAAAATATGAAATATAAATAATAGATGTTCTTACTTCTTATTCAAGTTTTTTTTTAATATGATGCATACAAATTGAAAACAGACATTGAAAATACTCTAATATTGATCATTTCTTATCCATTTGGGTGTACTGAAAAAAAAAATTACCTTTTCGTTATTCTCGAATAGTAAGAAACACCACTTCTGAAACATGAATGAAATTATAAATAATCTACAGAAATTTACAATAAAAAGCAAGTTGTCACAGACATAGATTTTAATACATAATAATCAATCAGATATGTACTGTTGCATTTAGCAAAGAAAATAAAAACATTTGATTAATGAATTGCATCACAAAATGATTGAGTAAAAATCTCTCAATACTTTCCTTAATAAACTGTTCATTTTTAGCAGCATTTTAATACAACACACTACAGCAAGCAATTTCTTAAAGGAAGAAAATTAAGACACAAATGGTTCATATCACAAGGATTAAACATAACCTGAACTAATAAATACTAAAGATAACAGTTTACTATCCCCACAAAATACTATAACTCCCCCCACTGTCTTTAAACTGATTTGATACAAACAACTTGAGTATTTCACACAAAACAAAACATTTCTAATTTTTCACAACTAACAGCAATTTCTAAAGCCCTATTTAAATTTATAACATACAATACAGTTAATAGACATATACAAGGGTATATGAACAAATGCTGTTAAGTTATACACAACAATTCATACACATTTTACATAAAAAGAAACATTAGCATATACTCACATGAAAACTAATAATTATGTTTTGAAGACAATAATGCACAACAATAAAAGGGCTGTGGACAATATATATGCACAGCCACCACAACCTATTCTTTTTTTGTGCCAAAAAGCGAACTTCAACAGTAAACATGGAATTTGGATCAAAACGTGTATCAAAAAAGAAAATACTGGAGGCCAGGCACAATATTTGGTATGACAACCCCCCCCCCCAATTTAAACTGGTTTTAGAAATCAATCCAACTGATTATGAGCTTAAGAAGCTTACAACTAATATAATTAGCTAAAAAATCAATATAGAAAAGTTTCAAAATTCTACACCATTAAAGCATTTAAAGACAATGCTTATCTAAGATAAAAAGTCAAATTTGGATCATTTACAGATGTTCAATTATTAACACTTAGAGATAATAAAATAGCCTGGGTTACTCAACACACATTTCTCCAATCATCCACAATCAATTAACACTTTTAACATAAGATTTAATACATGACACTGCTCATTCCACATATATTATAAAGGACAGTGTTTTCTTTTACTTTTACACCGTCTGCCACCCCTCTCCCCAGCATATAATGAAATACATGCATCTCTCAAAAAATAGCAGGAAAAAAGTAATTACAGTTGGAATAAAATTTAAAGATATTCATGACCTTTCGTAAATGGTGTAGTTTATTCATGATGACTGCAGCCTGCTCCATCAGAATTGGAAAATGTTGGTTTCTTATCTCCACTACAACTTTTATTTTCAAATTCAGCAGCTCTTTTCCTGGGCATGGTTCTGGCAAAAATACGGCATTGTGTTTTGTGAGTAAACCAATGCAATTTTTGGCATGTTTTGTCACAATATTGAACTGACTTGCAAGAAGAACATTTCTTCTTGGCAAACGCATCTCCACAAGTAGCACATCTCAATGATCGATCCATTCCACGATGACCATCTACAGCTCCATTAATAATGGAAACTGCGCTTGGTTCAGCTCCCAATCGTACAGATTTCAAAGTTATAACAAGTTGCAGGTGATAATTGTTCTCAAGATGACAATACTGTTGAATACCTCGACGAAGGAGTTCCTCAAGAGCAATAGGAAACCCTCTATGATCCCCCTTAATCAAGTACTTAATGAATGGATCCAAACAGTTTTTAGTTAATATTTTTTCACTTTCTTTCTTCACATCACTTTCGTTTTCAGAACTTTTTTCTTTCTCTGCTTTATGTTTAGCTATCAGAAATTGTAAAAAAATCAAACATTCCTCTAGAAAATAAGCAATATTGAAACATTTTAATGAAATTAATTCCTTTCCCTCACGTTTGTAAAATCTATCTGACATAAGGTTAAATACTTCGATAACTTTTTCAATATGCTCCAAAATACAGAGATTATTTTGCGAGAATAAAGCCAGTCGCACAGGATTAATGTTGGTCAACATGGACATCTTATGCATAACGGGAGTCAAATTAGATGCTGATTTTGGTTTCCTCGGCATTATATGTAATCGGCAACAATGCTGGACTTCATTCATGTGTATGAAATTATCAATTACACTAGCAATATAATGGTTACCAACAGATGTAGCCATCTGAGCTGCAGTCTTGTTGTTAGAACTGACACTTGTTGTTGAGGCTCCGGATTGCAAGAGTAAATTGACAACATCTAGATTACCTGACAAAGCAGCAAAAGTAAGAGCACTATATTGGGCAAAATGTTTTGTTAAATTAATTTCAGCACCACAGTCTAGAAGCAATTTGCACATCTCATATGTGCCTGTATCAGCTGCATGTTGGAGTGGTGTCATACCATCAGCATCAACACTATTAACCGAAATCTTTTTATTTGTTAATAAATGTTTAACCTGCTTGCAGTTATTTTCTTTAGTATAAGTAAAGAGCTCTTTTTCAAAAGATAACTCACTCTGCGCAGCAGCCATAATGGATGAGTACTAGCAGAAACAGGAACCTATCTGTTAAACTGACAATAGAATTGAACGAGAAATGGCTACCGTCAGGACTAGTTCATTTCATTACAGTTGGTTTTATCTAAACCGCAAACCGGAATTCAGAAAAAAGGAGCCACTCAGTACGGAACTTTAGCGATAAATTTTTTGAGATGGCAACATAGCAAATGGATTGATCTGTGCTTAGATAATTGACTACTTTCGAAATAATTACAATAAATCACAAAAAATGCAACAAATTGCATAGTAATATTTGTTGAAAATAATGCCGAATATATCAATTAGTGTGGTATCTAAAAAACTATATTAAGAAATATGATATATATATGTAAGGATAATTAAATTAGATTAAAAATTAAATTCCCTATCTAGCAATTCACTTTTATATTTTCTCCTCACCTTTCAAGTATCAAATTAACCACCCATTTATTTCTTCCGAACATATGGCCTAGCCAATAAACATGTCTAATTCCAGATCGTTATATTTTATAGCCCTATATGTCAGCATTAACTTTCAAGAGCACTCATGAACGCCGTGATCGGTATTTTAAGTGTTTAACTAACCTCCCTTTTTCAATGGGAGGAAATGTTGTTACTTACATTTTATCTCACCAATGCCAATGTTCAAAATTTTGCATGTGTTATACATGATAAATTGTGACAACAATGTGCTTCGTTTCATACAATGCCTCCAATAATGCTGCGATAATACATAAGTAATTATTTTTTTGACCAAATAGTCATGCTTTGCAGTTGGAAGTAGGCAAGAAGTATTGCTGAAATGTACCAATATTCAGGTGATAACGAAGTTTTACGCTATAGCTATTAATGAGCTGGGTACAGATGTATTGTAGCCTAAGTACGCTAATACATAAGTACCGCATAATCTCAGCTTCTGTTTACAAAAAGCTTCACAAATCATTTTTTAGCTTATTGGCACCTCACGAATCGCGTCATTTTCCGACGAAATCTGACCGATTTTATATAAAATATGTTAGAATCTTTGTTGTTTTGGTATCAAGGTGTGATTCGCATGAGACCAATTTTGCTGTGGTGATGCTAAAACATAAGTACCTCATTATCCAAGCTTCTGTCAACAAAAAGCTTCACAAATAATTTTTTGACTTAAACACCGACTTATGAGTCACGGTATCACATAATATAAGCAAGCAAATTACAGTTCAGAAAATTATCAAACATAAAACTGTGTGACACTAACATAGAAATTATTGCATTAATTTAAATCAAAGGGTTATCTAAAAAAGAAAAATTAAGCCCTAATTTTGAAGGAAAATTTGGCTCAAGTGTAGTATAGGGGGAGGGGGTTCCACGTTTTGATTTTGTGATTTTTCTTCGGTTTGGCGATTTTTATCGAACTGTCATGGTAAGATATCGAATTCTTTCTAAAATAAATAACTAATTCCGAAAAATGATACATAATTCCGACCACTTTTAGTCGCCTAAAGAAAGAACTGCGCCAAGTGCCCCCCCCCCTATACTACACTTTAACCGAAAATGTTAAATATAAAAAATTTAAAAACATGAATAAAATAAACAAATAAATATGAAGTAACCTAGAATATA
>BMAV01018383.1:0-26630 GCA_019973955.1 Trichonephila inaurata madagascariensis
TAGACTTTAAAACAAATTGCTTTAAAAGAATAGAACTTAAATTCTAACAATTTAATAAATTTAAATGGTGAGTCTATAATAAACCACACACAATGAGGTTAAACCGAATCGCTAACGACCTTTTTTCTGTAAATAATTATTTAACCCCCACACTCACTTCAAAAATTTACAATCTTAATATCAAATAATCAACCCTACCTTAATCAAACTTAGATTCGTGTTTATATGGAAACGTCGGGGGCGCGTGCAATGGTATGCACCTTTTTAATTATAGCTGTTTTTTCCCAAACTTCACGATGGCTGTCAATTCCCTCAAATTCTTTCACACATAACTTTCCCCCAAATTGCCATTCTACTTAAAACCTGTTTTTTTTAAACACAACGGGAGGTGCATGATGTTTTCCCTAAGAGCAAAGAATAGCCATCATGGAATTTTATTTTGCTACAAAATCTCATTGCTGTGTGATAAATGCATTTCAGAAGAAATATCCAGGTGAAACAGCATCAAATGCATTTACGATAACACTTTTAGTGCCATGATACAGGATCGGTTGCAAACAGGAAGCGATCGAATAGACCGTCCATAGTGAAAATGAAAGTGGCAGATGTGGAACCGTTTTTACAAAGGCCCAATAAAAATCCATCCATCTACATAAATATTTTACAATTCTTTCCCGTGATGAACAGTGATGAAAGGTAGGCTTAGTTGCAGCAAGACGGCGCAACGTGTCCCACATCACGGGGCTATAGGGAAATTATAACTGAATTTTTTGATGATCGTGTCATTTCCAAAGGACTTTTGCCAACACGTCCACCACTCTCTCCAATTCAGGATTTTTTTCTCCTTTGGGTATATATCTGAAAAATGTAGCCTTCAGGAATAATCCCCATACGCTTGATGAACAAGAGTAACATCCTTCATGCAATATCGGACATTAATTCTCACACTCTTTTTTTAATCTGGTAAAAAAGGTTCGATTTTGTCAGGAAAACGGACATGATTTTTTTAACATTTACTGTGATTTTAAAGTGTCTGACACCTGACAATAAAGATAACCGTTCAACCTTTGGTTTTCCTTTATTCTGTTTGTAAACATAATTCATCTGTCTTTAAAACTCAACCATAAAAGTTGATGTGCGAAACTTTTGAAACACCTGGTATCAGTAATATTATTTTAACTTTTTAAGGGTATTGGCAGTTATTCTGATGCTGTATTGTGATTGAATTATCAGATATTTCTTCCTGGATTTGTTTGGCCTTATTCCTTCGTCTGTTGGACTATTTCTAAGTTTTAGAGTTTGATTGTTGACTTTTTCTATTTCTGGCTCAAAAGACTTGGCATTTAAAAATTTTGCCTATATGTGTTTAATATTTTCATTTGTGAAATGTTATTGGTAAAAGTCGTATTTATTGTATCGAAGTAAATTTGTCTGTAAAGATATTTTAGACTTTATTTTTAAACATTAGGTCAACCGTAATTTGTAGAATGTCTCTTATTTTTGAAAGAAAGAAGTGTATTTGGGTTATGATCCCACTAAGAGTAGATCAGGATGCGAATACACTCGAATTAATCTCGTGGAATAATAAATTTTACATACTAAATCCATGCAAGCTTCAAAGCCCCATATTATGGTATCAAAGTTCTAATGAAGCGTCATTTTTTCCAACGAGTTACGAATCAAAATTACCCGAATCTGTCGCCAATAAGCTCACTAGGAATCCACGGCTTCTCAGGGTCCCCACCAAATTCAGTAAAAGTTTACCTTTTACTTTTATTTAGTTCTACTTCGATTCAGGTAGGGCGCTCTGGCAAAAAATGAACTAAGAAAAGGCACAGAGACTTGAAAAAGTTCCAATGGTTAAAGTTACGAGCTTTATTTCTGAAGACAACCGCGTTGACTTGCAGATTCAAGTTGCAGTTTTAGCTAAGAACATCTTTTGACTTGAATTGTGTCTCAATGGTTTCACCTAGCGTGACGTACAAGTTAGGAGAATGAGGGCCAATTTAGGTGACGTCCTCCTCCCTTAACCATAATTCAAAACTGTAAGGAATTATTGCTAATAATTTTCGTACAGATCCAGAATTATATTGCGGCCACAGTAGCTTAATGGTCATGCATCGAAAATCGTGTCCGTCATTGATTTCGTCAATCAGATGTTGTCCTTGTTACTTGATCGTGATTTAAAATTACAATATCCATCGCCAATACGATTAATATTGATAAACAGGACCAACCCCAGAGCTTTGGGTTCAAGCACCGCATCCACCATGCTTCGAAAATCGTGTCCATCGTTGATTTCGTCGATCAGATGTTGTCCTTGTTACTTGATCGTGATTTAAAATTACAATATCCATCGCCAATACGTTTAATATTGATATTAACAGCCGACCAACCTCAGAACCGTTTAAGTTCAGGCTACCAGTCATCCACCATGCTTCGAAAATCGTGTCCATCGTTGATCAGATGTTGTCCTTGTTACTTGATCATGATTTAAAATTACAATATCCATCGCCAATCCGTCTCATGTTGATAGTAACAGCCGACCAACTAGAACCCGTTTTAGCCCCGGGCCCCAATCACCCTTCCCAAAAATTTATTACATAAAAAAGAATGAAACCAAAAGTTCTTTCTTTTAAAATAAAAATTTTGAAACAATTTTTTGGGAACAAGTAAATCCATTTTATTTTTTCCCAAACTCTATTATATGAATGAACACCACTGAATACAATAAAGTTTTGACATTTCTTGCTCCATAAATAAACCTGGAACCATTAGCGATTCCCATTTAAAACTGAAAATTCTCTATTGATTTATGCAACGCATTAATGATAATTTGACTTCAATGTCGGTAATGATTACGGCCATCCTCCTTAATGACTGTTGAAAAGAACGAGTAATTATTAGAAATTATATCGATTCTCTAAGAAATTACCTTTAAGGCTCTCACTGAGGACGCAGACGCAATTCACAATTAACTTCTCTAGTTCAGTGCCTTCTAATTTTACCTTTAATCACAAGAGAGCCATTTATTTGAATTTCTTTTGCTTTTTAATTCCTCCAAATGACCGTTAATGATTTGAAAATGCGAGTTTTATTTAAAAGATAATGTCGTCGGAAAGGTTTGAATGTAAAATGTATTAGAATCGAAGCGACTTAATTTGTGTGACTTCTTTGTGTCGTGCTTAATACAGAATTTAGAATTGATCACAGATAAATATAATGTTTTACACATCCATTCGGTACATAATGTATTGCTTAAAAAAACTGAGATAGATAAAGGAACTTATATGAATAATTCAAACAGAAAGCATTGGATATTAATTGGCTTTCCAATAACAGCTTTATTATATACAGAATATGTTAATATATAACTTCTCTTTATTTATTTAATGTACTATTAAATCTACATGAAGCACATTCGCAATTCAGAGCTAAAGTCGATAGTCAAAAGATCAATCGCTAATCAATTTAAACGGTAAATTTTCATATTTCGGTCACGTTAAATTTATATTATTACAAATTATTTAATTAATTAATGTGTTTCAATCTATATTCATAGTTCTCAAACTAACTGTGCTCATGGAACCCTTTTTATATCAAAAATTTGGCCATGGGTACCAGTGTGTGTGTGTGTGTATGTATGTATGTATGTCAGGTTTGAAAAGTTTAGCTTCAAAATTTGGCAATAAATGAAAGTAGAGAGAACTCTTACCAAGCGTAAGGATTTTGGGTAAATAAGCCTATTTAAAGGTGGAGCGCGACTAAGAAGAACCCTATTCGAAAAAGCAGCTGGTGACCTCGCCAAGTGTTGTCATTGTTCTACTCGGGTTTCTACCAAAGGGCCACCATGTTGATTTTTTGTGATTGAAGCAAAAAAAAAAAAAAATTTTTTAGAATGATGCCCTCCCTTTTTACCAGCGGGGCCTGGGGCCACACACACACACACACACACACACACACACACACACACACACACACACACACACACACACACACACACACACACACACACACACACACACACACACACACACACACACACACACACACACACACACACACACACACACAAACACACACACACACACACACACACACATATATATATATATATATATTGTGTGTGTGTGTTGTGGGATTAGAAGTCATTTCGGATTGGAAATGAAGAGATGTAGCCACATTTGGTATTTTTACACATTTAATGAGTTAAAAAAAGACAGCACTACACGAATACTGCCCTCTACATCAGCTTAGAGAACCAACACCGAAAACAACCACACTTCCTCCACATCATTTTGCGCTCAGTTTTACATGTGAGCCGGAATGAAGGCCACAAGTTAATGATGGTTGTTCCAGTTAATAGTCACTGCCGTTCCAACTGGTGAGAATGGATACCATATATATATATATGTCAGGTTTGAATAGTTTAGCTTCAAAATTAAGAAGTAATAAATGAAAATAGAGCGAACTCTTTACCATCGCGTAAGGATTTGTGGGTAAATAAGCCTATTTAAGGGTGGAGCGAGCACTGACGAAGGAGAACGCATACTCGAAAAGGCTTAGCTGGTGACTCCTTGCCGAATTGTTGTCTATTCGGTTGCGTACCAAAGGGTCGCCATGTTGGATTTTATGCGATTGAAGCAAAATAAAGACGTTATTTTAGAGATGATGCCCTCCTCATTTTACCAGCAGACCTGGGGCCTGTCATATATATAACTTTGGTTAGAGTAAATTCTTTGTTTCAAGGTATCATTTGTATTCAAAAATATATAAGTACTTACGCAACGTACTTCGTCTTCTTAACAGTAGAAAGAATAATACTGGTTTCAGTTCGAAAATAAAGAAAATTTGTTGCATATACTTTACATCTGTGAACTCTTTTATACTGCCATATTTTAGACAAGTAACTGAATGCAGTGACAAGATTTCCCTCTTATTTAAGCCTCGTAGACAGCCGCTTTACTTGTATCTTGTTATTTTACGTACTTGTATATTTTACGTACCTAACTATTACTCTAAAAAATTTTTCCTCGTAAAAATCATGACTAACTTATTTTAATTTTTATAATAATGGAAATGGGTCTCAAATAGTTTACTTCGAATCAAAACTTTCATGAATTCTCTCAGGAGTCACACAGACCTTGCGGGGTCTGTAGAAATCACTTTGGGAGCCTATATTATAGATGAACATAAGGATTTGGGCTAGGAATATTGCTTTTCTAAGCTGCAGCCAGATGTAGAAAATAGTAGCTGAGTTGATATTTTACTCTCTTGACTATACACATTACGTCATGAGTAAACTTTTCAGCTCACATTGATTTGACACAAAGCAAATCATATTATACTTAAGAGTCGATTTACACTTTTTGCACTGATGTGAAGTAAAAACTATCATCCCTGCTACCTTCCACGTTACAAACTTCATACTCTCTGAATTGTGTACATATATAGTAATTTAATTAACATACTTCTACGCTGCCATAAATAAGAAACGCCACTCCTCAAAATGTGTTACCTTAAGCATGAGTCCATATTGTCATTGCCTAAATCTACACACACACAGTTCTGATTATACGACATGTTTGTATTTGACACAATCAAGAATCGAACGTGTGACTCAACTCGTACATTATTGGTTATATCCATTTGAGACCCAACCCGCGCGATCGTGCGGGTTAGATATTCTTATACGTATTTGCTTCTGGAATAGGTGTAAGTAAGAAAATCGAGAATCTAACGATTAAGCCGATTTGCAGAACGTATAAAGTGTTACTTTTTATCAACAAATGAAGATTGTGGTCCATGTTTTACTTTCAGCTGGCAAATCTATCTTTATTTTCAAATACAACGAAAACACGTCTTTTTATCTGTAGTAAAAAGGTAATTATCAATATATTTCTAATTGCTTGAATGCAAATTTTTGTATTAATGTTTGAATAATTGTAAAATAGAAAAAAATATTTACTATACTCTGTTAATGTGGCTTGCAGGACTCGGGATTTCGTTACCCGCATGATCGTGCGGGTTGGACGTTATTTCAGTCACTACAGCTGTAAAGGTAAGTACGTCCTATGTGAATTTTCTTTTCTGTTTCAATAATTTTTATGAAAGCCTACTTAAAAAGGAAATATATATATAGTTATATAATTAATACCAAATTTTCTTGGGGGTCGCCATGGATGAGTTCCTTTTTTCTTTCTCTCTTTTGCAATTAATTTTCTTTTTCATACATTTTTTGAGGAGTATGGCATTTTTATCCTCCCCCCGAAAAAAAATCTGGGTTTTCCGGTGGTAGTTAGTATGGTGTGGTTTATATATATATATATATATATATATATATATATATATATATATATATATATATAATAACAGTGAAGAAGTACTAGAACCCTTTACAGTGCTAAAGCAGGAAAAAATTTGGGAATTCACCAGACACAAAAAAATGTAGATACAAAAAAGTCTTTGGACTAAACTGAAGACCTATTATGATTTCTAAAGCTGTCGCTGAATTAGGCCAGCGAATTAGGGTTTGAAATGCTTTATGGATCCTACCCGTACAGCAGAAACTTTCGACATAATAGGAAAAAAAACACCAAGTTGAAAAATTAAGCCTAGTACAACACGTGGAAGAAAAACCTGATAATATATTAAAATGAAGCTAACAAAAGAGAACAATGATGAATGTCTCAAGGAGAGGAATAAAAAAAAATAAATGAATAAAATAAAAAATTAAAAAAATAAAAAAACTTAAAAATATATATATATATATATTTAAATATAACAAAATTTTCTGATACATTTTACTATTTTTCATGGAATACTGTGTTAACTTTTAACCAAAAACTTTTTCAGATGTCTAAAAGGAGAAAAATTCTCACAGAAGAAATTTTTCAATTGATAAATAAATCAGATTGAACTTAGATCAGAACTTAGTGATCTCTCGGATGATGACAATGCTGCGAACAAAACATATGAATCAAGTATACTGGAAGGAGAATCAAGTTCAGATTGAGAGCAATGAAGGTACAATTTTGGACAACTTTGGATCATTCTTTACCATAAAAGTCTCTTGAACGCATTCATTGCATTGATTTATTTGTTGCAAATTCTTGGTATCTGTGCAAACAAGATGCAATACCAAATAAAATTCCCTAAAAATCAAAATGGATCGCTTACAGTTTAAGTTAGAGATAGTTGAAGCGTTATCAGCCTCTTCACCTACTAACAAAAGTATTTTAATACACGATGAAGATAACAGAGTTGTACTTCCCCTCGCAAAAAGAGAAAAGCGTTATAATCCACCTGCTATACATGTCATGACTTTTATCCAGGCCATTCCAGGATAAAAGGCTTGACATGCATAGCCATTTTTGATGTGTTGACGACATTACAAGGCCTCGCACAAGTGTAGATTTGAAAACTGCGAAAGCAGTTCGAAAGCATGTTGTGAAAAATGTAGTGGTTATTTATATTTGTCAAAAACAAAACAAAAGATTTTTACAGTAAATAAATAATGAATTAATAAAAGAGTTAATTATATGTCAATAATTTTCTTATTTGTAACAGTTTAGTTGAATTAAGATTGTTTCTTCTATCTACTTAGAGCTAAAAATGTATAACTCGTAAAATTTCATATGTGACCTGTTTCACAGATAACGCCCAACTTGCAAGATCGTGCGGGTACCATCTATATTCCCGGGACAGGAATTTTTCATTACTTTCGCAATGTCATTGGGGTCCACATAGTATTAATAACCAGACGAATTTAATGTTTGAAGATAAAAATAATTCGGGTCTTAAAGGGATATTGTATATTGTTTTAACAACTGATTCCTTCAACACTATTTTGCATAACGATCCTATATGAAACAATTCTTATAAGACCAAAGACATACCACATGTTTTCTAAACGTTAAAATAATATTCATCTGTGATACCCCATTCTCTAAACTTCTACACCACACCAACGTGAGCCACGACAGATTTAATTTACACAATCCTTCTACACGTCGGGTTTTCAGTGGCATCAGGACTCTATCTCACGACTCAACAAAGCCGGTCACCTAGGCTACCAAATGGCCACCTTTAGACTTTAAAGACGAAGATTTGAACTTTTGATAGACTTCATTAGTGATCCCATTGCTGAATAGAAATTCAAGAGGGTTGAGCCCTGTAATCCATTATTTAAATTCATCGTACAATATTGGCAACAGTGGAAACATGAAGAAACACTCTGCGATATCAACTCTTTTTATGAATTCTACTTTTAACACCGAAAATAATGCCTTAATAATACTGAACAAGAGCAACTTAGGGAGCAATGAAATAGTGTTTCTTGATATTCAGAGATGACAATGCTTCGATTTAAGGTTTGATGACCACCATGTCTTGATATGAAAGTCTCCTGGCAGCACATTTTGAGCTCCCCAGCTATCGAACAGTAGGCGATGATCTGTAGAACCATATCTTTTGATAGCTATTTTTTTTAGTAATGGCACGTGGCAAAATGGTATGCTAGTGAAATGCGGATGATACTATAGTACCTCATTTTCTCCCATTCCTTACTAAGAGTCCTGGTATATTTTTTACTAAAGTAATGTCCGACTGCATACATCACGGGATGTTCAAGATTGCCTACGTCCCTTGACCATGGTTTAAAATTACGAGGTCCGTTGTCAAAAGTTCTCTTGTAGCTGAACAGTGCGATGTTAATATTCACTCACTCACTCAAGAGTGTCTACGTCATGCGCAAGAAACAATTCCTTCCTGAAACTTATATCAGTCATCTATAGAGCATGTCTAGACCCAGTGGAAACGTGATTTGCTGCCGTGACACAGTATTCAAAAATTTAGAAAGCACTGAGTTACAATGGTACAATCTTAGAACAATGTCAGGTTTCTGATGATTAAATATCATATTTTACTGCTTCTGCATTGCAACCCATGATGGTGCAATGCCTTATTGGAGAGCCTTATATCAATAATATAATGCCTAATATCAATTACTCTGCTGGTCTGATTTTCAAATTACTTGTACTTTTCATATATATTTTTCTGCGTATTAATTTCACTAAGTTTATATATCAGAGCTTCTTTTTTTTTCCAACCATGCTCTATTTTTACTGCAATGAGCGTGTATTTTCTATCGCAAATAATGTTCTAAGTTATATAAAACATAGAATTTGATTATTAATTATGTTAAATTGTATGCATCTTTATTTATGATAATAATAAAATGCATGTATTGTACCAAAATCGTTGCAATCGTCACACTATTGTTTTGATTATATTGATTTTCTTTTAATTAAAAATCTTGACATTATTCTTGCATTCCAAATTCTTCTAGTGAT
Organism: Trichonephila inaurata madagascariensis; assembly: GCA_019973955.1. Lineage (NCBI taxonomy): Eukaryota > Metazoa > Arthropoda > Arachnida > Araneae > Nephilidae > Trichonephila > Trichonephila inaurata. The sequence goes on from BMAV01018383.1 coordinate 9,354, forward strand.
TCAAATTTTGCTTTAAATTCACAGAACTTTCAATGGCACAATACTTGTTTTATAATAACAGACATTTATCTAGAGATTTGGAGTTATTTACGAATTTTCTAAGGCATTTCAATTAATTTTTTTTGAGAAAAAATTTCTCAGGAAAATTCTTTTTTTTTATTGTGATTCAGTTTAAAATTCTTGTTTAAATGATTTAAATATTTTAAATATTTTACGTGTCTTTTAATAAATAGCATAAATAGAGATTTTACGAAAACCTATTTAACAAGTAATATAAAAATAATTTTTAAGTCAATTCCTACTTAGAACAACAAAGAAATATTTTTTTTTAGCTACTTTTTATTAAATAATTACAAATTATATAAATATCTATCTATCTATCTATCTATCTATCTATCTATATATATATATATATATATGACAGAAGCACTACATTCAGTGGTAATTAATTTTTATTAATTATCCTTAAAGTATCGTATTGTCATCCAAAACAATCGTGTTTATAAAATTTCAGTTTAACTGAATGCTTGAAAACGTGACAAAAAAACTTTTCAAGTTTTGACACAAGTCGCCAAAAATGATGCCAACGTGGCTGTATTTGTAATTCTTTGAATAATTAGTTTTAATCAATTAATTTTTTTTAATAATAGTAAATTATTGTATTGTCATCCAAAATAATCATGTATATAAAATTTCAGCTCAATCGAGCGCTTTAAAATGTATTTTATTAAGCAATTGAAAATTCCAGCAAGATAAATAAATAAATAAATATATAGAGAGTGTGAGCTAATAGTGAAGGAATGGAAAAGAATTAAACCACGGGGAGCAATTTAAATAAAAATGAAACTACTTTCCAAAATTTATGTTAATTGAACTAGTAAAACCTAACAATTGACGGAGCAACACACATTTATTGAATGAATTTAGTGCAATGTAAACGCTTGGACCCACAATTATTCAAGTTCACTTATAAACAAGCAAACAACGATTGCAAATTTTTTCATTTCTGATTCTCTTTCCCTTTTTAGACGTTCGTTTCCCCACAATTTCTCAAATGATACAAATAAATGACAAAACTGATTTCTAGAAATACATTTTATCTCAATTGTATTCAATTAAAATAAATCTCTCAATGAATCTAAGATATTTTAAAATCCACCTCTCATTATTTTCCCTTCACGATCTCCCCTAAGCAACGTGTTCCTTTTATACTTCAATATTAAAACCCCCGAACACATTTCTCCAACCTAGTTCATTAACAAGACTCTTTTAGATTCGATCATGCTTCCAACACCCCTCACAAAAAACAATGTATCTTATCCCCTTCTTCATACACCCCCAACCAATCAACAATTTCGGACCCTCCCCTTCATCTCTTTTGTGTCGAATAAGAAGCCACCGGGACGAGCAATAGGTCCTCATTCATCCTTAATATAAGAGCAATATAATCAATAGATATATATCTTCGCCATCACATAAAAGAGCGAGGACGAGTCACATTTTCCACAGTCCACTTACTCTTATAGATGACCGTATAAATTAGTCTCTATTGGAGGAATAAATCAGCCTTACGATGGGAAGAAGGGGTATTTCGTCGGAGACGTATGTCCGATACACTACCTCACCTCCACCCCCTAGGTTCTTTTTTAGGGTTGGTTTCCTTTTCTTATAGATGGCAGTTGGAAAGGTCCAGATATACGTGTGTCTTGTATACAGGGAGATGGGTATGTGTAAGTGCATTTGCAGGTTTGGTGTGTGAAGAGTTGCGGAATAATATTATTTGGCGAAAAATTTTTCTCTATATTATGAAATGTTACTTATTTTAATAAGAGATTTCTAAGAGTTACTTATTTTAACAAGAGATTTATTTCTTATTTTAATAAGAGATTTCTTTTATTTTAATAAAACATTTCTAAGTAATATACTGTTAAATTTATTCTATATTCTATTTTGTAGCTTTGAGTAGAAGCAAGGCGTAAATTTTTTAGAAAAATGCACCCAAACTTGATGAAAGAAATATTCTAGAAAACTACAATTTAAGGTATCCGACTACGTTCGGAACCGTGATTTTAAAAAAGCGCATAAATGGATAATTGTCATGATATTCAGTGTCACTTAGATTAGAATACATGTATAAAATTGTTTTAAGGACATTTTGACCAAAAAAATTATTTAAGTACAGTATTTTGGCAAAAAATTAACTTAGAATAATCTTTTTTCCAAATGTTTTTCCTTTTGTGAAAATAAAGTCATTATAATAATATTTTGCCTGTATATAGCCTAGACTTCTGTACAGAGGTTCAAATAGATTTTTGAAAATTCAAATTCTTTTCAGAGTTACCACCAATTTAAATAATACTATTGGCATTTTTCAAAATTGCTCCCCTCTGTTGTCGTAAAATATGGATAAATCCACTTCTAAGTTATATATACTACTGTTCTAGTTGAGCCTCTGTACAGAGGTCTGAGCTATATACAGGCAAAATATTATTATAATAGAAGCATTTTTCACAAAAGGAAAACATTTGGAAAATGAGCCATTCTATGTTAATTTTTTGCCAAAATATTGTATTTAAATAAATTTTTTTGTCATAATGTCCTTAAAACAATTTTATACATGTATTCTAATCTAAGTGACTCTAAATATCAAGTGACACTATCCATTTAGGCGCTTTTAAAATCACGGTTCCGAACGTAGCTCTGGATACCTTAAGGTTAATGTGTTTGAAAACCTCGCGGATTTTTCAAAAAAGCGTATAAATCAAGGTTTCTCAAACTGTGGCTTAACGTCAAAAAAACTAAAAGATTATTTTTATTAAAAATTTACACCTCTACTGGAAGGAAGCAAAACAAAAAATATATTCCTGGACATGATAAAAATACCCATTGCACTTTTTTATTACAGCGTCTGCCCCGATTTAAAAATTAAAAAGGAAATGTAGCATAGTTTTTTTTATTATTACTTAAAATTAACTTACTTAAAATATCTATTACTTAAAAGTAACATATATAAAATTGAATACTTTTCTTGATAATTAGTGTGATTTATAATAAAGATCGAATGGTAGCTTTAGTTTCAAAGTGCATTATTGTTGCTTCAATACATTGTTATTGTATGGGATTAATGGGCACGATGAAAAATATGATTGAAAGTTGGGTCGCAAAAAAATGAAAGTGTGAGAAGAAATGGTATAAATGAATAATATTTTTGAGATATATTTAGTATTATACCTGCATTAAAATATGTATTTAAGATTGTTTTAAGAATATTATTGCAAGAAAAATATTTAAATGAAATTTTTTGGCAAAAGAGGAGGAAGAAATGACACATTTTCCAAACATTATCCTTTTTAAGGAAAATGCTTCTGTAATAACAATATTTTGCTATATATAGCTTAAAATGCTCGACAGAGACTGACGTAGGATTTTTCAGAAATTCACATTATCTTAAGAGTTTACTATCAATTGAAATAATATATCTGGCATTTTTTTTTATAAAATAATGTATGTATAAAAACATGAATAAACCCATTTTTAAATTATAAATTTAAAAAAATCTTAGGTCAGGTTCTGTACAGAAATCTTAGCTATATATACGCAAAATAAAATTATTACAGAAGCATTTTTTGTAAGAGGATAATGTTTTGAATATGTAGTTATTTCTTTATTTTTTTGCCAAAAAGTTTCATTTAAATAATTTTTTATTATAAAAATATTGTTTATAGAAATAGTTTTTTATAAATATTTTACTTGAAGTAATACTAAATATATAAATTAAAAAAACTCATACGCGTTTGAAAATCATAGCTCTGAAAATATTCAGATGTTGTTACTGATGCCACCTGTCTGGCAATGTTAGATCGAGGCCCGCGAAATTCATCGTGGCAAAGGACTAGATCAGTGATTCGCAAAGTGGTCTATGACGACCTGCAAGAGGTCCACGTAAGCAATAAAATAATTAGAGGGTCCATGGGAGTGAATGAGGGTCTACGATAGTGGCTCATATTAAACCAGAGATCGTGACTTTAATTTTAAAAGAAAATTAAAGTAAGTGGAAACCAGATTTTACCTATTTAAAATAAATTTATTTACTAAATTTCATGAGTTCAATTTTCAGTTACAAGCTGGCAGAATAAGTTTTATTAAAACAAGAGCCATCAGACCAGCGATATACTTGTTATTTATCCCGAATTATGAAATATCTTGAGAAAGTTTTTAATAGCTTTTCCTAATGAGAAAGAGTTTCAACGTGGTTGCCAATCTAAAAAAAAAGAGAGAGAAACAAAAAATAGAGACTGGACACTACTCATCAAGGAGTTTTTTTAGAGTTAAACCTGACAAGAGAGATTGGTACCAAATGTTGAAAATTTGCTATTGAAGAACCATATTCATCCTTCCCAATCAAAGCATTTGTTTGCTGTTCAGTTATTTTATATATTAGTTACATTTTTATTTAATTAATTAATTGTGTTTCTTAAATTTTAATCACTTTACTTCACTACAGTTAGAAATATAAATCTTTTGAAGTTGGTCTATACCAACTGTCAAAAAGGCATTTAAGTTGATAAATTTGCGAAAATCAATACAGTTGTTAGGCCCTACCAAACCAGAAAAACATGGCAAGGAGTCTATAACACAAAATATTTCGGAACCTCTAGACTAGATGTACGCCTGTCGGGAGCCGTAGCTTTGAGCTTCATTCAGGTGACAGTATGTTTGGGTTCGTTTCCATCCCAATTTTGAGGGAGAACAACCAAGGGATTGTCCGGGGCCTCCCACCAACCCCACGAGAGGACTTCCGGTTCGAAGGCCATTTTAAGTATCCCTATGCAGCAAAGGTACTATATATTTACAAACATCCATTCCTTCTCCGGGATTCGAACATAGGTCTTAAGACACAACAGCCAGGGTCACAAACCACTATACCGGATGGGCGACGAAGTAATCAGATACTTTAAAGTACGGATGGGTAAACTTTTCCAGGGTACAGGCTACTTCTAACTTTTTCAGGGTATTTCAGTCCACCCTGTCTCCAGTCTAGCTGGCATCGGCGTTCGACAAATATGTTTCTTTCAGTATGCACATCTTAGTAAAGGCAGTCACCCCAAAATGGCTTAGTGGTCCACCGGTCGATCGCTATTGAATTATGCCGATCCCTGCTTCAAAGACATTAATAATTGGCCTTCAAATTTTCCCCAGCTTGTTCCCAACAGAAGTGTCTTTGACTATTTTAGTTAACTCATCATAAATAATCGTAATCCGTCATGTTTTATTTATCTTTTTTTAAATTCCTTTTGGAATGTGCCTCTTACTTTTGTAAGCTCTATGGGATACTTTGTGGTGCACGGGAATGGTAGGTGTTCTCGGTTATATATATATATATATATATATATATATACTCTTTCTCTTTCTATATATATATATATATATATATATATATATATATATATATAATGATATATATATATATATATATCAGGTTTGAAAAGTTTAGCTTCAAAATTAAGTAAGTAATAAATAAAAATAGAGCGAACTCTTTACCATTGCTTAAGGATTTGTTGGTAAATAAGCCTATTTAAAGGTGGAGCGAGCGCTGACGAAGAAGAACGCATACTCGAAAAGGCTTAGCTCGTGACTCCTCGCCGAATTGGTTGTCATTGTTCTACTCGGTTGCGCGCCAAAGGGCCGCGATGTTGGATTTTATGTGATTGAAGCAAAATAAAGAAGTTATTATAGAGATGATGCCTTCATCATTTTACCAGCAGGCCTGGGGCCTGTCATATATATATATATATATATAAAGACGAATTTTGATTTTTTATATCTTTTTATGAAAACATTGTTACTTTTGTAGCCGTGGCATGTTGGAGGAGACTTTTGCTTTTGGCTTGTTATTTTTATTTATTTTTGTTTGGGATATTACAACAGTTTACATAAAATCTAACATCTAAAACATCAAAGCACACAGACGAAAGCAAGTAGCAGCGACATACTACAGGACAAATACAAATACATAAAAGAGGAGAGCACAAGAAAACTGTCGCTTTTATACCGGCCGTCGGCTTTTATATCGCGTGACTCCTTTGTAACAAAAGCTCCGATTGGTTAAAATGTTGCGGGAAATATATTTCTGATGTAATAATATTAGTTGACTACGATTAAGATTAGGGGGGGTCAGTTTTGAACCTAAGAATTAAAATCTTATTTTAAGATTATAAAAAAAGAGTTAATTAAAAGAATGCTAAAGGGAATTAAATATATATATATATATATATAAGCAGTGAATAAAATAACAGTGAAGAAGTACTAGAACCTACAGTGCTACAGCAGGAAGAAATTGGAATTCACCAGACACAACGAATGTAGATACAAAAAAGTCTTTGGACTAAACTGGAGACCTATTATGATTTCTAAAGCTGTCGCTGAATTAGGCCAGCGAATTAGGGTTAGCAATGCTTTACGGATCCTACCTTCCCTGTACATCTGAAACTTTCGACATAATAGGAAAAAAAAACAAGAAAAAACACCAAGTTGAAAAGTTAAGCCTAATACAACACGTGGAAGAAAAACCTGATAATATATTAAAATAAAGCTAAGAAAAGAGAACAATAATGAATGTTTCAAGGAGAGGAAGAAAAAAATAAATAAATAAAATTAAAAAATTAAAAAAACTTACGTGTAAAATAATTACTGGAAATCGAAAATACAACCTTCCAGAATAAGCTCCCTACGCGCTCCCTATATATATATATATATAGTAGTGCCATCAGATACTTATTTAGAACTCGTTTGAAAATAATCCAATATATTGATGAATTTCTTTCTTTTGTCAAAGTGGCTGTTTGTACTTTGAAGAGAGTTCAATTCTTAAGATTATAAATATATCGATACTCTCCATATTATTGCTTAATGCTGCTTGTTACGTAAGCTGACATTCAGTGAGAAGATATTCACGTAAAGAGATTTTGAAGTGAATAGACATTCAGAGGGGTTATATTATTTTAAATCATTTTATTACCAGTCATAATTGAATTCAGTAAAAAAATGTGTTCCATGTTTATAATGCTTTTAATAGATTGATATATATATTTATATATATAATAATAATAATAATAATTCCCTCTAACATACTTTTAATTAACTCGTTCTTATTATTAAAATGTCTGTAGTGAGGTAATTTCATTTTCTTTCAGGGAGAATAACGAGCTGATAATGCATGATTCAATCATGAAAAAATAGATAGTTAAAATGTTTTACCATCTAAAGACCAAACAACTTAAATGAAGAAAAAAAACTTTTAAAATATATTGTTTAATTTTTTTTTTATGAATTATATTTTATTAAATACAAATAAAACTAAATTCAAGAATGGTTAGAATTATTTTACAAGAATTTTGAAATTTTTTTATTAAATCGAATACTTTTACTTCGTGAATAATTTTTTCTTTAGTTATAAAATTTCTGATTTATAAAAAAGGTTAGAGAAAAAATATTCTATTAAATCACTTTTAGCAGAAAAAATAAATTCAAACATCATATAAATCATCAATAAAGTAATTTAAAATACCAGAGCAAGTTAATTATCTTAGACAAATATTATGCCGAGAAACAAAAATTTATAAATGTGGAATTACTTTCAAGGGAATTTCCTAATAATCTCGTATTATATGTGCTTAAAAGATAAATTTACAATTTACACACGCAAATTTACGCTTTCTATAATATATATTCTATTTTATGAATAACTTATTATAATTTTTTCTGTCAGAGAAATAAACAATTTAATTACCGATAATATTTCTGAAACTAGATACTTAAAATGGTAATGTTTATGTGCAAGTATACAAAAAATTCCTAAAGTGTACAAATTGATGTAGAGTCCAGACACATTAATTTTTAGAATGGAAGTATTATACCAAACGATAAAAGTAAAGAAAAATCGTCTGTTTTTTTATGGTGAACATCTGCTTCTGAAACTTTCACGTGTTTTGACGACTACATGGTAGGATTCTTCCCATATTTCACACTAAAAACTAACATATGAGATGTAGAATATATCAAAACGCACAAATTCTTGGCTGTGGTAATTTATTTAAGAAATAGAAAAACACACGTAGGATGTGTTGAAATTTAAAGTTACTTATTTATTGTTGTTTTCCTTAAAAATATTTTCATAAGCACAATAAGCATATTGTTTTGAGAATTTGATGCTCTATTTTGCATACCTTATTGTTTTCAATATATTTGATGAAATGTTGTCAGTATTATAACTGGTGGCTAAAATATTTCTCATATTTATATTTTTATATTAAAAGAATGTAATAAATTATTACAATCCTTTTTTTGAGGATAGATTTTCACGATATAATTCATGTTTACATAATTTATTTGTACACTGAAATAAATTCTATTTTCACATGTATGAGAAGGATTGCAATATATTTTCATATTTAAGCTTGTATGTGTATGTGTGTGTGTGACGGAAAGTAAAAATGTTAAATGTTTATTTTATTACGTATATTTTTGTTTACTTAACTAATGTATTTGTAACAATTTTAAAATCATAAGTTTTCTCAAGCAATCCTAATAAAAAGGATACAAGATTTAATTGATTTTTTTTGTCATACATAGCGAAGGTGTTTCAATGTTTTTAATCTTTCATTTGATTGGACTAAATGCTTGTAACATTAGTTAGTCACATGATAATGATAACCACGTGTTTTTAGACAATCGGTTCAAAAACTCATGTGACGTCATTTTCACGCAATAAAAGCAATCATGTGTTTCCAGCTAATCAGTTCATGTACTGCGTTGTTGCCAATATTTGCTTTTTATAGAAACTTTCTCTGAAAATTACATATTTGTCAATAATAATAATCTACATAGGTATCAAAAATGCATTTTCTTTAAAAGTGCATTCATAAAATGAGATTTTTTAAAAATTTGCGATTTATAAAATCTTTTTTGAAAAGCCTGTATAATATTTGAGCATCTTTATACCCAATTGTCAAATTTGAAATTTTATCTAAGTTTTGCAAGTAGAACAACAAGTAGAATTAGTTTAATATCCGTTTTGAATAGTTCAATGAAGAACACTTGTTTGTATTTATCATGTGAGCGTCATGAATTGAGCCCGTTGAAACGTTTTAAGGAAAGAAACATTATGTTTAGCTTTATTTTAAACTAACTTAAATAATTTGTTGAAGACTGATATTTGCGCAATATCAATTAAGAAGCTAATCTAAGGTTTTTCTCAAATAAAATATTCTCAAATCTCAGATCGAGAAATATGACGAAATTATTTTAAATCTTAAATAAACAGAATCAATAGTAGCTTCGTATCTTACAAAAATATGAATACAATACAAATAACTTGACTAATTAAGATAATAAAAAATTAATCTTTGTCCAACATTATATATTTCAAATATAATAATTAATGATAATTTTTCTATAAAAAGGTTTGTAGTTCACACTAATCCTGATTTTGAATGGATCGAAGAATATCAATAGACATTGAAACGCATTTCGCTTAAGGTATCCGACTACGTTCGGAACCGTGATTTTAAATAAAGTGCATAAATGGATAATTTTCGTGATATTTAGTGTCATAGATTAGAATACATGTATAAAATTGTTTTAAAGGACATTTTGATAAAAATTGTATTTAAATACAATATTTCGGCAAAAATTAACTTAGAATAACCCTTTTTCAAAATGTTCTCCTTTGTGAAAAATGCTTCATATAATAATATTTTGTCTGTATATAGCTCATACCTCTGTACAGATCAACTATAATTTTAAAAATTCACATTATTTTTTTAAATTACATCCCATTGAAATAATATAGGCGTTTTTTCTAAAATTGCTCCTGTTGTCGTAAAACAGGATAAACCCACTTCTAAGTTATATTCAAACATTCTAGTTGAGCCTCTGTACAGAGTACAGCTATTTACAGGCAAAATTTTATAATAGAAGCATTTTTCATAAAAAAAAAATTTTTGTCCAAGTTTCATTTTTCAAAAAAAATTTACTTAGTAATTTTTTTTCTTTTTAAAAAATTTTGTAGTTCACATAATCCCTAAATATCAAAATACCCTTTTACATTAAATTTCATTTCCCGCTTAACTCCGGGAAATTTTCCCCATTTTGTTTAAAAATAAAATATTCTACCTGCTTCAAGATAGAGTAAAACTCAATCATTTAAAAAATAAAAAAATCTAACATTTATTCAACATTGTTTAAATACCTCCAAACACACAAATGTCCAAAAAGCCATCCAATTACCACCTCTGTTTGCCCAATTAAGAGCAGTGACATTAAATCAACAAATATTAAGAAGTCCCTGAAGACATATTCAACCCTGCATCCTCCATAGTATCTGTGTTCAAATTATCAAACATTTCTAATTTCACACAGATTATTTCCCAATTAATACAAATTAAAAAATAAAATCTCTTACCTGTCAGAATGAATAGGGCAAGCAGTGAGAAAAACACAGACGTAGGACGATTACTACATTTATTCAGGACAAGGACAAGATAGAGACTAAACTCAAGCGTGCATTCATAAGTTGATATTGTTATGAATTTTGAGTCAAATAGTGTAAATAATGTGTTTTGGAAGTGAGTATACCTTTATCTTACTCTAAATTAGATTTAATTTACATTAAAATTGTAATATTCACAAGCAACGCTGTTCCTTACGTTAAAATTGTGATTCAATGGGAAACTTGGGTTTGGGATAAAACCAAGTTGGCGACTTAGATCTGTTGGCGACCATTTTGGGAGTTGGAACTTTCGGGTTTTTCTTCTAGAAATTGGTAGAAATCCCTAATTTCAAGCCGGGTCTTTTCTCAAATTTATCCGCGAGGGATATAAATCTCCCCAAAAATTTGTCAGTCTGTTTTAATTTAGGATCAGTTAGTATTGCTCTCTGATTGTTGAATGGATTAGTGATTACTTCGGCTGTTGAAAGAGCGATTGCTTGCGAATAATCTTTTACATACGTGTATTTAGACATCTATAATTGTGTCTGAGTGCTGTTGAAGGTGTGAAGACTTTCTGAGGTTTAATTTTGTGAATATTGCTGCTAAATCCTGTATTTAAAGGATTGGAATTTCGACGATAAATACGCATCACTCTTAAAGAACTGTTATTTGTGACTGATTGGCATAAAATCCTCGAACCCGGATCTACGTAACAATATAAACAAGAAATTGTAGCGCCACTGCACTTAAAGGTTCAACATCATCTATAATAGGAATGGGTTGCTGGTATAAGATTTTGAGCTCAAACATGGTTAGGAAGATTTTTATGCGATTTTTTTTGGATCATGTTTCAACAAACATATGTGTTTCTTAAGTTTGACGGGGTTTAAGTCTATCTAATCCATTTGAAAGGAATGTCAAGCATGTTTCTCAAACGAAGATTATATGATTTGGGTATGGTAGTACAGCGCATTATCATTCCCAGAAAGTTCCATATTGTTTGGGTACACGGAGCCATTGAACGGTTGCCAGAGGTTTTCAAGTAGCTGAAGCAATTTGCTAGACAATCAGAGTGTTCAATTAGACGAGAAGACTTAGTTTATGCTATATGAAAACTGCAACTCCATTATGGATTCATTAACTTAAAAAAATACTTTGTTGATAAATTGGGTCCATGACCTTGCTTTGCGCCACAATCGAGCCCTACCTCAAATCTTACCAGCAAGAATAATGGCTCCTTGACCAAACAATGTTTTACTAGTAATCAAGGAACCTTGTGTTCACACAATGCCACTTTTAACTAATAGTTCAGAAGTAGCACTGTAAACATTGGGGTTCTTAATGCACTCGAGTTGCTCTTTTGCTGCCGAATCCCATCAACACAGAATTTAACTGCACTACCTCACAGATACATCATTTGCTTCACATTCAATTGTTGCTGTTTCTGACCCTGTACTGTTTGTCTGGTTACACTGACTAATTGACTGACACCGGTCTCAATCACTTAGTAGAAATGGTAGGCCTCTAGCATTGTTCATAGGGGGAGAGAATGCCTGAAACGGTGTATTCTTGGCACACTCTGAACACTGCAGGTTCAGGAATGACACGTCTCATATTAATTTCTGAAAATGAATGCCTCATACTTGTAGCTCCAACGAGCACGCAGTGGCCGCGGTAGCCGAGTGGTATAGGTATCGGATCGTGGCTTGCCTTGTCAAGAGTTCGAGCCCAGTACCACTAAAGACCCGCCGTGTAGGGCAGCGATGCACGTTAAATCTGTCAAGAGCTGAAACGTCCTCCCGTTGGTGTGGTGTGGTAGTTAGGAGAGGGGGTGCCAGCTCAGGTGTCGTCCACATCACTTGACCATGGTTCAAAATTACGTGGTCCGTCGCCAAAAGCCCTCGTGTAGCTGAACAGTGCGACGTAAATATTCAATCAACCAACGAGCACGCATGCGTATGCACACATCTTACCTCTAAGATGCGCGAAATCTTTAATGCGTGCATTATCTATATAATTTGAAAATCAACTGATTTGCTTCTTAAAAATGAAGGAAATCATCTGCATAAAAAGTTTCTGCTATTTGCCTAGGTAACCTGCGTAATAATGTATTCGGAATCATTAAACTGAAACAATTTATTTATCTAATTTCCTTTTCATCTTCCTTTCCCGTTTCCTTCCGCTTTCTATGGCGCATGGAGCCGACGTTTAGCGGTTGCTGGCTGTTTTCACGGGACTTTGTGCCGTTATTTTAAAAATAGGACAAGTATAGCTTAAAGAATATAAATAAGCAACGAATCGTTCAATAAAATTAAGAACGCATTCTACACAATATTTGTTTGCAAAGATTCGAAATATAGAAGGTTTTTTTTATGATGAAACACACAATTTTAATTCCAAAATTGAAGATGTGGAGTGATTTTCAGAATGAAAGAAACGTCTCAGGATTATCAAGTAATTGAAGGGTATGATATGTTGACTATGCAAGATTATGAAAGACTAATTCAGAGTTGTCAGATCCTGTGAAAAAATCCGCCCATAATGAACAATTATTTGACTCAATATATTCTACTAGTTTATCAATTGACCTCGATAGAGGTGACAGAATAATCTCTCTCTCTCAAATTAAACATATTTAAAAAACACCTAAATAAAACTATTTGTATTTATGCAAACCTTATCAACTGAGGTAAAAAAGGAATGGTTATGAAGTCTATTATTTTCATGCTTTAACACACACACAAACAATAGTAAGTGCCAAGTATATCTCATTGACTGCAATCCTGATAGTATTTTTTCGTTTTTAGTGTTTAAAAACTACAAGTATTTTGCATCCTGATAACGGATACTAATTTTATAATCGAATTTCGGAGTACTTAATACACACGTAATAATACCTGGGGGTCTTCCCCACCCCTCTTCCCCTATCAACAACTTCTCGAGAGAATTTTCGGGTCACCGAATATTTTGGAGTATCCCGAAGCAGCTCAAGCACTATATATTTGATAACATCTATGCTCCAGAATTTGATTCCAAGCCCTTCGGCACAGTGATCAGCATTACTAACTACTATACCAGGAGTCGGCAACCTATGGCACGCGTGCCACTTTGTACAATTTTCAGTGGTACTCTGCACTACTCAACAAATTTGTCAATTTTTGAGTGGATGGAAATTCATAAATTTGTAGTGGACGTGTTATTTGACAAATATCTTCAAAACTATGGACATTTACAGGAATTATGAAAAAAAAAAGAAAGAAAAAGGAAAGAAACGAGTCTTACAGTAGTCGCATATGATGTATAACATCAGACATGTTATCGTGGTAAATACGCAATATTAAATTTTTCCTGAAAAAAATATGAATCGGGTATGATTGGAAATAATTTTCTATCGAATAATTATATCTTTAATGGAAATTGTATTTAATTAACAAAAGGAGTAATGTGTGCAATATTTTATCAAAAATAATTATTCTTGTTCAATTTGGGGAAGAGCGGAGACAATAGTACCACTGAGTACCACTGTTAGCAGTCGAAACATTCTAATTTGTGTTCATTTCGAGCTTGAGTTCATCATTCATAAAAGCTATGAGCGGCTCAGCTTTTGGCAAACTGAAGTTAAAGTTAAAATCACCACTCAAAAATCGGGGGAAAAGGGAGTGATAATTTTTTTAAAAACAGAACCACTCGTTATATGGTAAAAGTACAAAATGCAGGAAATATTTAATTTTTTTAACCGTTTGATTCGAAGAAATGTATACGACCACCGAAATCACTGTTTGTCCATTTTCAAATAAGCATTCTGCCGCACTTATGTCCCCCAATATCATGACTAACGGATTTAGAGCCAAGCGCTCGAGTGCTTGTTGGTTACTAGAGCTGGACTTCCATGCGAGGGTATATAGTGAAAAGACACAGCCAAGCACTCTCATTGGTCAAATCAAGTAGCGCGCGCTTACGTCACATCCTGTTACACACATCCGTCCCTTTTCACGAAATCACTTCCAACAAATATCCAGCAACCGAGAAAAAAGACACATCAAAAATTCCAAAGATAACTCTAAAGATACGTTTATAACTATTTGTAAATTATTGAATGTCATTGCTGAGGAAATTTAATTTTTTGAAGAGAGAAAACTCTCTACATGTACCTTACTTTCCGCTGATGGTTCTGAGCTGAACTGAACTCAGTGGCGCAACAGCCCATAAAGGCCAATGCCTACTGTGCTTATCTCAGTTTTCGTGACTTTAGGACCTAGGGCGCATGTGCAGATGTTTCGGTCAAGTGGTCAGTTTGACAAGAAATCCCCAGTGTTCAGTTTCCAAGCAAGCTTGGTACTCATTTATCGATCCACTGAAGGAATGAAAGGCTGAGACCTTGTCCAGGCCGGGATTTGAACCCCCTGACCATGGCGGAAAAGCGCGATACACTACCACTCAGCCACTGGGCTTCACTTATGGTTCTACATATAAGTAAAAAATCTTTCCTCATTTAGAATATTTTGTGTCTGCAAAGAAATTAC
Source organism: Trichonephila inaurata madagascariensis (assembly GCA_019973955.1). Taxonomy (NCBI): domain Eukaryota; kingdom Metazoa; phylum Arthropoda; class Arachnida; order Araneae; family Nephilidae; genus Trichonephila; species Trichonephila inaurata. Next base: position 24,366 of record BMAV01018383.1, read on the forward strand.
TTAAGAACTGAGTGCTCAGAAACATGTCAAATTGAAGGTCACAAATTATACCTCTAATTTTGGGATATGAAAGTAGAGAGGTGCAAGAACTAGATTAACATTAAAATTTTTATTTATCTTTTTATTTAACAATAATGAAGGGAAATGCTTATATTTTATGTTGTCTATTTCTTATTTAATAAATATGCTTATAAAAATTCATAACATACGTACAATTTTAATTTTTTAAAATTTTTGTTGAAGAAATAGTTACTTATGCTGTTTATTTTCATGGTAAGAAAATATCCTTAAATGATGCGAAATTGAATAAGTAATAAAACTGTAAAACTATATTAGTGACTTCTATTCTCTAACTCTGCATGCATTATCGCGGGAATCGAATTCTTTCAAAAATTTCCTACTGTGTGGCACGCTGAATCATATTTATTGATAGATTGGTTTTCACACCACAGAGCCAAAAGGTTGCCGATCCCTCCACTATACCGTCTGGGTGCAATGTTATGGTATTCTTCAGGAATTAAAAAGTTGATGTGTGTTTGATGCTCTATTTGTCACTGTTAAGTCTATATAATGTGAAGTTGGAAAAAATATTTTAAAAGAAGTAAACAATATACCGTAATTTCAAAAGCTACTTGAACAAATTTAATTTAGTTCCGTCATCTTCCTGTGATTGCAATATTGGAGGCGAGGAAAATGTAAAACATGTGCTCCTTCTGTGTTCCAAGTTTTGCCAGAGAAAGAAAGATCCTAAGACTGGCTTTCAAAGGACTTAATATAAATTGGCCTTCGAATTTTCACCAACTTCTTCCCACCAGAAATGCTTTCAAAAATTTCTGTGGAATTTGTTGTAAATTTTGTATTTCTTCTTGACCTCAATATTTCTTTTTTATTTTTTGTTTCCCCTGAATGTGTGTTTAATACTTACTTTTGTAAGCCCCGTGTGATTCTTTGTGGTGCACGGGGATTTTATAATTGCTTTCAATAAAACAAAACAAAAAAAATCCGGCGTATATCACGCACCCATACTTTCAAGCTGCATTTTTTAATTTCTAGGAATATTCGCCGTATAACGCGCACCCCTATTTTTACGAAAGAACGCAAAATGTGCGTATACAATGCTGGTATGCTTTTAAGCCATTTATTCGAGGTATTATCCCAGAATTTTGAAAAATAGTATATTTTTAGAATCAGAATTCTTTAATTTCATAAGGTATGTCGTTTCATTCAAATAAACAATAGTCTGATCTATGTAGAAGTCCAATTTTTCTTATGCTTGTCTGTTTTTTTATTTTTGAAACTATCATTTTTTATATCCGGCGTATATACCCCTAAATTTCGACCTCATTTTTGTGTTAAAAGTGCGTGTTATATGCCGGATTTTAAGGTATATTTAAGAAATATTTTCTGGTTAGTTATACTGCACAATTCTTAATACATATTTTTTAAGAAATAAATTTTTTTTTGTTGCAAAACCGTATTAGTCAAATTAACAATAATTTCCTAATAAACATGCTCTAATGTTGTTGATTATTTTTATCAAAACGAATATAACTTGCCTTTGAATCTGAATTTGCTGCATTTACCCTGAATTTCTTGTTGCGAAATAAAAATATTCTTTCTCGTTTTCATTAATTCTTAAAAGAGTTTTATATAAACTCAGAAGAGATTAAATTGAAAATAGATTCAATCGGGTGAAAGATGAGAAAACTATCGTTAGAGCGATAAATATTCTGCAGATGATAATGTTTTCGAGGAGCTCTGGAAAAACGGAAGAGGTATTGGAGTGGATGCGTAAGTCATTTCCTACCAGGAATACAAAAATGCAAATGATTTTGAAACGAATCACTGCTGTCTCCAAACAAGTTGACGTTTCACTGAAGAAGATGAGGACTAGCAGGAATATAATTGAATTTCGATTCCTGACTTTTTTCCTCTTCTTCTATCTTTTGAATAAATTTCAGTTGTATCTCGGTAAATGATTAATGAAAAATTTAAGTTTCTTCTTCAGGATTTTTTTCGAAATGCAAGTTTGCTAATGGGTTTCACAGTAAATATTAGAACTTGAGGTAAAGTCAATCCATAATAGCATATTGATTACATACAGCAAGCTCTTGGTTTATAGAAACTAGTTTAGAGTATTTTTAAATTTTTAGTCGTGATATAAGTTCTGATAAATGAGTTTAAATTAAGAAATTAATAATCAAGTTATAACCATTAAATCTTTTTAAATATTTATTTAAAAATTTTTTAAATTTTAAAATATTG